>JASPKP010000844.1:7500-36005 GCA_030674155.1 Stramonita haemastoma | reverse complement strand
AAAACAAAAAAAAAAAAACCCAAAAAAACAAATAAAGAAAAAAAAAAGGGGGAAAAGGAAAAAAAAAAAACCCCAAAAAACAAACAGAATTTAAACCCCCAAAACACAAAACTGAAAAACACAGTAACAAACAAAAAAAAAAACCCAAAACCAGAAAAGTAAAAAAAAAAGGTAAAACCAAAACAAAAAGAAAAAAAAAAAAAAAACCCCAAAAAAAAATCCAACCCAAAAAAACTGAAAAAACCCCCCAGAGTAAAAAAACCAAACAAAAACCCCTCAAAAAACCATTTTCCACAAAAAAAAAACCCCAAAAACTTTTTTGATTACTTAAAACAGGGGGAAATATAAGGAAAAAACGGGAAACCCAGAATAAATGAACTTAAAAAAAACATTTGAAACACACAAAAAAACAAAAACCCAAAACAAAAAAAAAAAAAAACGAGACCTTTAGAAACGAATCCAAAAGAAAAACAAAAAAACCCAAAAAAAACCCCCAAACCCAAAAAAAACTTGACTTGACAAATCGGGAAAAACCAGGGGGGAAATTACGGGAGAAGAAAAGAAACGGGGCAGAAAGGCGGAACCCCAAAATGTTTTTGCTTTTTTCCCCCCCCCCCCCACCCACCCCCCCCCCAAGATCACATAAGGGGCCCACGCACATCCCTCAAAACCGCCCAAACAAGAAAACCCCTTTAAAAAAAAAACCCCCCAGCCCAACAAAAACTTAATTAAAAAAAAACCCCCCAAAAAACCCTTTTTTACTTAAACTTTGAAAAGGGGGGGAACAATAGGATAAGAAGGGACGGAACAAAATAAAACTTAAAAAGGGGAAACAAAAAGAGGGTTTTAAATCAGGGTTCAAGGGGAAATTTTTCCTCTGGGGGTGAACATCTTTTCCGACCCCCCACCCCCACCAAAAAGTCCTTTTGATGAAACTCTATAATCCGAGGCCCTATGTGGGAACGCAGGACAGAGACAAAAAACAGAGAGATAAAGAGACAGAAAAAGGACAGCCCGAAGGCAAAACATAAGCGGGTATAGTGGGGAAAAAAAGAAAAAAAAAACCTCACAGAGATAGAGAGAGAGAGAGAGAGAGAGAGAGAGGGGAAAAGGGGAAAGAGAGAGAGAGAAGAGGGGGGAGAGAAGAAGAGAGACGGGAACCCCAAGGGGGAAAACAGGGGGCCCAGAGAGAAAAATAGGGGAAAAAACAGAAAAGAGACAAAGAAAAACAGAGAGAGACAGAGAGACAAAAGAAAGGAGAGGGGAGAGAGAGAGAGAGAAAAGGGGAGAGACAGAGAGAGAGGGAAGAGAGAGGAGAAAAGGGGACAAAACGGGACAGACAGACGGGGACATCCCGGGGCCCGGGAAACCAGAGGAAAAACAAAAGAACAGGGGGAAAAGAGGAGGGGGAGGGCAACAAAATAGCCCAAGACCCAGACACCAGGGGAACCCAACCGGGACCAAAAAAAAATAAAACCGGGTAAAAAAGCCCAAACACACAAAACAAACAGAAAGTTTAGAGAAAGAGAAACAGAGAAAAACAAAAGAACCCCCAAAAAAATTGGGCCAGAACCGGGGCTGTTTTAGATGAGACGCCCCCAAGAAAAAAAAATGGGACAATAGACAGGGGGGCAAAACATAACAGAAAAGACAGACACAAGGGGGCCAAAGGGCACACACCTTTAACACAGCACCCACACACAAACACCCCACCACACCACACACACACCATAAATCAAACAAACCCCGCCGAGCAGGGGATGCCCCCTTTTCACAAAAAACACGCCCCACACGCCCCAAAAAAGACAAACCCTTTTCACATGCACAAGCTTTTAAATTTTTAAAAGCCAACAAAATTTTGGCCCAATGGTGTTTTTTGTTTAAATTATTAGAAGATATCAAGTCATCTCCCCCTGCTCTGTTCTGTCTGTCTGTCTGTCTGTCTGTCTGTTGTCTGTCTTTTCTGTCTGTCTTTCTGTCCCCTCTCTCTCCCTCTCCCCTCTCTCTCTCTCTCCTCTCTCTCTCTCCCCTCTCCCCCCCCCCCCCCCATCGTACTCACCCGAAACCCCGGTATCCATTCTCTGTCACGCAAGTGATTTCTATATTTTTTGTAGCCCCCTTCTTTCCCCGACTTCTCCCCTTCTCTCTGTGCCCTTTCTCTGTTTTCTTTTCCCCTTTTTTTGGGTGAGTGCAATGTGGGCAACCGAAAAACCCCGCTTGAAAGCACACTTACACACCCACAAAAACACAACACCCCACACACACACACACACACCCACACACACAACACACACACACAAAAAACACACACAAAAAAACCCCATACACAGAAAAAGAAAAATAGGTAGGCAGTGGCCCCACAAAAAACATACACACAGGGGACACACAGACACACGGGAAACACGATACACAGACACAGACCAGACACACAGACCCACAGAACCCACACGGACACACGAAAACCAGACAGAAAGACAGACACACAAAACAACACACCACACACAAAACACACACAAAAACACACAGACCCCCGTGGCAAAATGTTTCTATCTCTATTTATAAACTCTTTCCCTGCCCGTCTGTTTTTTAAAGGGTTGAATGCAGCTCCAACTTCGTGAGGGGGCAAAAAAAAAACGGGGTTTTTTTTCATAATTATGCAAAAACCTCAAAATTGGTGAACCTTGGGCTCTCGCCAAGGAATGAAAAAAAAAAAAAAGTTTTTTTTTGGAAAGACAATCAATGAGATGAAGGTAAAAATTTATGGGTGTGCTTTTCCCCTTTAAGAATTTTGAAAAAGCTGAATACTACTTTTAAACTATAAAGATTAAGCCGGCGTCACCCGGGGCCCCCAAAAAGATACAGACCCCCTGCATTGTTGGTCAGGAAAATTTGGCAATAGGTTTCCAAAAGCACCCCCCCAAATTTAAAATGGGTTTGAAGCCAACTGTTGTCCTAGCCCGCCCAATAAAACCCAATACAAACTCGCTGGGTTTAGGAGCTAGTGGGAAAAAACAAAGCAAAAAAACCAAAATTCCCTATGATTTTCTATGGGATTCAAACCCCCCAACTCCCCAGTCTTTACAAAAAGGTCTAGCCATTTTCCCGGGCCGGCAGCTTTTTCCCATAAATTTTTTTCTATCTGTCCTGTCTGGGGCTGTCTTGCGTTTTCTTCTCTTCTCTCTTCTCTCTCCTCTCTCTCTCCTCTTTTCCCCCTCTCTCCCCCCTCTCCCCTCTCTCCCCTCTCTTTTTCCCCCTTTTCCCCTTCCTCCCCCCTCCCTCTCTCCCCTCTCCTCCTTTTCCTCTCTTTCTTTTTTTTTTTGGGGGTTTGGGTTAAAAAAATTTTGGACATTCATTTTTTTATCCCCCCCTTTTTTGGGTTTCATAATCTTTTTGGTTTTTTTGCATTTTTTTTTAGTTTTTTTTTAATTTTTTACAAACCCTATAAGAAGGGGGGAATTATTTGTAAAACCCAAAAATGGAAAAACCATCCCCCCCCTTTTACTCACAATCTTCAAAAAAAAGACCCCTTCCCCTTTGCCTTTTCTTGCCTTTTTTTCCCAAAGGATTATACATCTGGTTATAAAAAACCCCCTTCCCCCCTAAATTAAAAAAAAACAAAAGAAAGGGAAAACAAAACACAAAAACTAAAACCCAAGAAAACAAAAAAAAAAAATAAAAAAATTTTACCCCCCCCCAAAAAAAACCAAAACAAAAACCTCAACAAAAAAACCCCAACAAAAAAACAATAACCGGGGGAAACCCCAAACCCAAACCCCAAAAAAACCCCAAAAAAATTTTCCCAACTTTTAACAAAACCCCCAAAATTTTTTTCTCACTCACCCCCCCGGGGCCCTCATCCCCCTTTTCTTTTTCTCTCTTCTCTCGCTCCCCCTCTCTCTCTCTCTTTCTCTCTCTTCAAAAAAGTCTTAAATTTTAATTTTTTGTGTTTTGTTTTTTTTCGGGGTTTTTCCATTTTTAAATTTTTTTTTTTTTTTTTAATTCCTGATTTTGGGAATTATTTTATTTTTTTGGAAAAATTTGTAAAAAATTTTCCAGTATTACCTTTTCCCCCTTTACCCCAAGTGGTTTTTGTATTGGGGGCCAAAGGCCCCAAAAGGGTCCCCTTTTTTAACCCAAATTTCAGAGTTACAGAGTTCACATTTCAGAGGCCCCCCTCCCTCTCCCTCTCTCTGGGCTCTCCTTTTTATAGTTTTCATATGAAGATTTTGGTCTTTTATTCACAGTATAAACTGAAATTTGTCAGGGACATGAAGACAAAACCACCCCAACCACCCCCAACCCCAGATTTTTAGAAAATTTTTCTGGGCAGACACAAAAACTTTTTCTTTACAACCCACATGCCTCATCTCTTTTCCCTCACAAAGAAATCCGGGCTTATTGGTTATGAACTGGTTAGGGGGATTTTGCTATCATCAGTAAGGAGGATAAAAGGGGACTCGGGGATTGTATTGTGACATTTTTTTTTCTTGGTGGGGCTATGTGGGGTTTCCACCTATCCTTGCCCTTTTACTGTTTTTCTCTGTCTTCTGTTGGGGGCTGGCGGGTTTGACTGTCCCCTCTCTGTCTCTGTCTCTCACTCTCACTCTCTCTCCCTAAACACCCACACACCCCAACACACCCCGTGTTTGCATGCATTTTAAACATTTTGCGCACTCGTTAAACCCCTTTTTCCACTTTTCGAAAAGAGTGTCCATTGTGTGCTGGGTTGGGGAACAGATGACAAGATTTACAAAAATGGATAAAACAGGGACTGGAAAAAAAAAAAAAAGCAAAATGAGTGCTTACCCCCATTATCTTTGAAATAAAAAAATTTAAAAATAAATAAACACCACACGTGCGGGGGGCCCCACACAACCAAACCCCCTCTCTCTCTCTCTCTTTCCCCTTCTCTCTCTCTCCCCTCTCTCTCTCTCTCCTCTCCCCTCTCTCTCTCTCGCTCCCTCTCTCTCTTTTTTTCCCTCCTGTATCTCTGTGTGAAAAAGACTCAGTGTGTTTTTGATGGTTTTGGAGCTGACAATTTCCCAATGGCTGTAAAAGAAAACAACCCCGCAAAACCCTCAAAATGGCTGTAAACCTGGTTCTGCTAGCTGGGAAAGGCAAAAAATGTATCTCTGCCCTTTCCCCTCTCTTCCCCCCCCCCCCCCCCCCCTTTCCCCCTTCACACAGCAGTGTCGGTTGGGGTTTTCATTTTTTTATGGGATGGTAAGAATGGCAAAAGGCCTTTTCAGTCATTTCAGTCGGGGGGGTTTTCAAAAAGACCCAGGCGCCGCTTGTATTTTTTGGAGTTTTTTTTCCCTTGTCTGTGTCTACCCATCTGTACCCAGTTTCTGTCTTTGCGTTTCAATGGGGTGTGGGTTTCTGTTTTCTTTTCTGGTCTGTCTCCCCCTTTTCCCTTCCCCTCTCCCCACACTCTCTTTCTCTTCTCCAAAAACCTCTTTTCTTTTCCCCCTCCTTCTCTACCCCTTTCCCCCCCACTCTCTCTCCTTCCTTTCCCTCCATCTCTCCCCTCCCCTCTCTTCCCCTCCCCTCCTCCCCTTTCTCTCTCTCCCCCTCTCTCCTCTCTCTCCTCTCTCTTTTCCTTGGTGACTGTGTATGGGGACACGGGACTTGATCAAGAAAGTCTAGAATGTCATAATGATTTTTCCCACAGTAAAAGTTTCGTTTTTTTGGGCTGAACTTTAGAAGTTAAATCCCCTAGTTCCAGTCAGGGTAATGGGTCGCTCTGTGACGTTCCTTGGCTGTATGAGCTTATCATTTTTTAAAAAAAAAATTTAAAATGGATTATAAATTATCTTTATTGGTCTCTCTATTTTTTCCCCCTTCTCTCAAAAAACTGTCAGGTTTTTTTTTTATGTCTTCAACTTTCGCTGAATTTTCTCTGTCTTCCCCCCTGCCTATTTCTGTCCCCCCAAACCCTGTCCTTTCCTGCCCCTGTTTTTTCCCAACCCCTCCACCCCAGTCTTTCCCTTTCCTTTTCCCCCTCCCCTTTATCTTTGACCTTTCCCTTCCAATGTTTTTTCCCCATGTCTAATTAGCCTCTGCTCCCCCTTCTCCCCTTTCACTCTCCTGAGTAAACCCTTTTTTTTTTCTTTTCTCTTTTACCCCTCATGAAAAACTGGGGGTTTTTATTTATGGTGGGGAACTGACAAATTTTTCCATTTGACAAAGAAAGACAAAGCCCCCATGTTTTGCTGTTTTTTTGCCACTACACAGTGTGGACACTGGGGAGAAAAAAAGATCTCTCTCGCCCAATTACCCCCCTCCCTTTCTTCCCTTTCCCTTACCGGGGGCTTGCCCCTTGGTTGTGGAAATGGTTTAGAGAATTTCTAGCTAACAGTCAGTCAAGGGGGTCAAAAGACACAGGGTTGTATTTTGGGGGAGTGTTTTTTTTCTTTCTCTCTCTGTTGCTTTTTTTTTCTTTTTTTTATTTTCTATTTTAAGGATGAGGGAAAAAGCCCTCACGTGCTTTTTAAAAAAACTAATTCTTGTGGGGTATTTGATTTTAAAATTTTTTTCCCCTCTGTTCCCATCGGCACACAATGCCCTCTTTTTCAAAAAAGGGAAAACAAACCCCTTTAAAAAGTGTGCGCAAGATGTTTCTGTCCCCTTGCACAAAGTGGCCTCGGTTTAAAGTCTCAGTATAAATCCTTTTCCAAAACTTGGGAAAATTTAAAAAAAGAAAAAAACCCCCCCCCCCCCCCCCCAAAAAAAAAAAAATTCCCAAAAAAAAAAAAAAGGGGGAAAAGGATTGCATTTCCCTTGACTCCCCCCCTTACGGGTTCATATTTAAATTTTTTTAAAATTTTAAAGTGGGGGAAATTTAGCCTGAAAAATTTTGCATGTGGTTCCAAATGGGGGGAGGGAGAAAAGGGGAGGGGGAGGGGATAAAAAAAGAGCGAGAGGGGAGAGGGAGAGAGAGAGGGGAGAGGGGAGAGGGGAGAAAAGAGTGGGGGGAGAGAAGAAGAAAGACCAAAAAGAGGGGAGGGGAGAGAGAGAGAGAGAAGGAAGGAAGGGGGTGGGGGGAAAAGAGAGAGAGAGAGAGAGGGGAGAAAAGAGAGAGAAGAAAAAAGAAGAAGAACAGACAAAACAGACAGGGCAACAAAAGACAGACCGACAGACAGACAAAACAGACAGACAGGCAACAGACCCCACAGACAGACAGAATTTAAAGGGGGATAGAGACAGCTAAAGAAAAAAGAAAGAGAGAGACAGAGACAGGGAGAAACAGAAAACCCGGGAGTAGAGTGGGGACTAAAAAAGGCCCGAGAGTGGAGAGAAAAATAAAAGGGTAATGGAAAAAAAACAGACTCAGACAACAGAAACAGCGGGGAAAAATAGACGGTCAAACAGAAAGGGAAAGGGGGAAAAGAGAGAAAGGGAAAAAAAAACGTTAAGCTTAAATTGTTTGACAACAAGGGAGAGCAAAATATTACAAAATAGGAAAGTGAAATAAAAAAAAGCAAAAATAAAAGGAAAAAATTAATGCCCAAATTTGGGCATGCAGCTCCGTGGGTTGAAAGAGAATCCCACAATAAAACGCGATGTGTCAATATCCCAAGGTTTTTCTTCATTTTTGCGGAAAAAAAGCAAAGAAAACAATCTTTTTTTCTACTTCTTCTCGTTCTTTTTCTTTCTTTCTTTTCTTTTTTTTCTTTCTTTTTTTTTTTTTTCTTACTTTCCCTTTTTTTTAAATTTTTTAAAAAAACATTTTTTGGGTTTATTTAAGTTTTTTTTGTTTTTTTGGTGTTGCTGATTTGCTACTGTGCTGGGTTTCTGGTTTTTTTGTTATTCTTTTTTTTGATCTAGTTCTTATTTTTGTTTAAGCTTTAATGTTTCCGATTACAGTAGCAATAAAAAAGCCAAAAAAAACAAAAAATTTAGGAGGAAAAAAGAGAAGAGGGGGAAAAGAAATAGAAAAGAAAAGAGGAGCGATAAGAGAAAAAGAAGAGAAGAGAAGGGGAAAAGAGAGAAAGAGAGAGAGAGGGGGGAGAGAGAGAAGGGGAAAAAGAGAAGGGGGAGAGAGAGAGAAGGAAAGAGAAAGAGAAAGGGGAAAGGGTGAGTTGTATTTTTGTGTGTGTCAAAGTCAAAGTCAAAAATTTTTTTTTTCCGATTGGGAAAATTGAATTTTAAACTTGCAGTTGCTTTTTTCAGGGGTGTGTGTGATGTGTGGGGTGTGGTGTGTGGTGTGGTGTGTGTGTGGTTTTTGTGTGGTGTGTGGTTTTTGCGCGCGTGTTTCCTATGTGTGTGTGTGTGTTGGTTTTCCCTGTGGGGGAGTATGTATGTGTGTGTGACGTGCATGCGTGAAAGTATGCGAAAAAGTAAAAAATGGCAAAGAATGTAAAAAAGACATGGAGTCTTTTTTCCTTTTTTTCAAAAATGAAAAAAAAACCCCGAAATACAGCCCCGCGCACGCGCGCGCCCCGCGCGCGCGCGCGTGGTGTGGTTTTTGTGTGTCTGGTGTTGTGTATTTTTTTGGGTGTGGGTTTTCGTTTCGCCCAGGGGCGCGCGCGGCCCGTACTTTTTGTATGTGGTGTAAGCTTGTGCGTGAGAAAGAGACGTGTGTGGATGTGTGTGTGCGTTTTTGTGTTTGGGTTTGGTTTCGTGGTTTCGCCCCACTCGCGCCGGGGAGCGCGTGGTGTGTATGTATGTAGTATGTATGTGTGTGTGTGTGTGTGTTTGTGTTTTTGTGTGTTGTGTGTGTGTGTGTGTTTGTGGTGTGTTTTTGGAGGGTTGCCTTAAAAGAAGCAAAGGGTTACACCTGAATGCCCTCAGGTCTTTTTTGTTGTTCTGTTTTGTTGTTTCTGTCCCGTGTTTTGTGTTGTTGTTGTTGTTGTTTTGTTTTTGTGCGTTTTTTGTTGTTGTTGTTTTGTTGTTGTTTTTTCTTTTCTTCTTTTCTTTTCTTTTTTCTTTTCTTCCTTTTTTTTCTTCTTTTCTTTTCTTCTCTCTTTGGGGTTCAAGACCTGCCGCATTTTTCTTTTCCCCGCTGCTTTTTAAAAACCCTTTTACCAAGAAAAATCAAATTTTGCATAAGGCCTCGTCCAGTGATGAAAAATTATCGTGCCCTGGGTTCCCAAAACCCCGGAAAATAAAAGCTGAGCAAGCGAAAGCCAACACAGAAAAGTTGCTGCGCTTTTGCACTCTTATGCCCCAGATTGTTGTCTTTTAGGATGGTTCTTTTTTCTTCTTTTCTTGTTGTCTTGTTCTTGTTTTTGTCGTTGTTGTCGTTGTTGTTGTTTTTTGTGTGCTGTTGTTGTTGTTGTTGCTGCTGTTGTTGTTGTTGTTGTTGTTGTTCTTCTTCTTCTTCTTCTTCTTCTTTTCTTCTTCTTCTTCATTGAATGCTCAGACAGCATTTACTTTTTTGTCAATCAATCAATCAAGCAAGCAAGCAAGCAAGCAAGCAAGCAAGCAAGCAAGCAAAGCAAGCAAGCAAGCAAGCAAGCGAGGGCCCAACCTACCAAACTAGCCACTCATCTCCCATGTAAACAAAACTAACACGCGCCTCGTACTGTGGGGAAACACACGAAGCACAAACACGATGAGCGTTGATGTGTTTGATTCGTAAAACTAAACAAGATCAACATTTCCATTCCATTTCTCACAGGGGATTTTCATTTGGTGTGAGTGTGTATGTATGGTGGTGTTGTGTGTGTGTGTGGTGTGTGTGTGTGTGTGTGGTGTGGTGTGTGTGTGTGTGGTGTGTGTGTGTGTGCGGGGCGCGCGCAATGTGTGTGCGAGTGTGTGTGTATTTTAAATGAAAGTATGTATGTATGTATGTATGTATGTATGTATGTATGTATGTATGTATGTATGTATTATGTATGTATGTATGTATTTTATATTATGTATGTATGTAAGTAAGTATGTATGTATGTATGTATGTATGTATGTATGTATGTATGTATGCTTCTCTGTCTTCCTCTGTCTGTCTGTCTGTCTGTCTGTCTCTTCTCCTCTCTGTATCTATCAAGATAACTGTCTCTGTATCAGTATTTTTCACTATCTGTTTCTCCATCCATCTCCACTCCCAACGCTTCAATGAGGCAGTTTTTGTTTCGGTCAAAGTGCTACTGGTGCTAGACAATGACGCTCCCACAGCGATTACAGGACGTTCCCAAATGTCAGCACGGGCAGAATCACTGAGCTTTCTCTGATATCGCCTTCCTGTTTTGTCCCCCCTTTCCCTATACCAAGCCTCCCCTGTGTAGTAAATACGTGAAGAGACGTCATGATCACTTTTCCCGATCTAATCCCGCAAACCCCGTCCCTTCCCCCTTCCCCCCAAAAAAACAAACAAACCACCCACAACAAAACAACAACAAAATGACAACAACAACAACAGCAACAACAAAAAAAAAAAAAAAGAAAAGAAGAAGAAGAAAGAAGAAGAAAAGAAGAAGAAAGAACAAGAACAAAACAAGAAAAGAAGAAGAACAAGAACAAGAAAAGAACAAGAAGAACAAGAAAAATAATAGGTTGTAACCTCTGTTGGCCTTATCCACAACCTCTACCACCCAAAACACCAAAACCATAAAACCACTACCACCAACCCCAACCAGCCAAAAGAACCTCAAATTCTTTGTTACTGTTGTTGTTACTTTTTTTCTCGGTAAAAATTCTCTTTCTCTGTCTGTTTAAATCCCATAACCTTTTCCCTTTTCATCTTCTTAGATTGTATGCAATGTGGACTCTACATAACAATGCCTATCAATGAATTGCATTCAGAGAGAGAAGAGGGCGTTGCACTCAATATGCGGCTCCAGAAAAGCTGGGGTCTACATGCTCGCTCCACCCAGGGACCACAAGGGTTATGAGAAAACCTTTACTTAAATTTTTTTTTTTTTTTTAAAAAATTTGGGTACTACAGACATGAAACCCCTACACTGCAACCAACAGCTGGACATACCCCAAGAAAGGCTAGCGTGTATGCTTTCTTTACACATAACATCTTCATTTCCCTCCCATTTCTCCTTGGGGTCTTAGGGGGGCACGACTTGATTTTTTTTTCAGTGAAAACTAGATAGGATGGGACGGATAAATAGATCACGGTGTTTTTATTTTCAGTTAAACCATTTGTGGGTAGCAAGCCTTTTTGCTGAAAACAGGTCTGGCAGGAACAGTTGATAAAAAAGCATAAAACAGCATGCACACGGGAACTGGATGTAAGAAGCAATGAGTGATTATTCCATTGTTTATCGAAAAAAAGAATAGATTTCATAACTATAGGCTTTCTGGTTGCATCTCCCGGGCTTATTTTATTTTATTTTACTCATTCATTTCGAGGATAATGGATAAGCACTCATCCCCCCTTTTTTATTTACATCTAGCCCCCGTGGTATGCAGTTTTTACATTTTGTCATCCATTCTCAGCGGTACACAATGGCCTACCATCTCAAAAGCAGAACAGGTTTAAACTTTGTGCACAAGATGCCTGCGTGCGTTACCCACGGGACCTCGGTTTAAGTTTATCCAAAGGAAAACTGGTTGAGTCTATTCACAGAAATCATCCCCATTGCAACTCAACATATGGAACTCCTTCACAAAAAAAAGTTGATCATAAGCATCTTCGAGAAGTCATTGAGGACAACTACACTAGATTATGTTTGTTTTCAGGTAGTGTGTTGTGGAAAAAGGTAAAAACCTGTATTTTCACGGCGAAAAACAAGATCGGATGGGATTGGATAGTCATGACTACAGTGTTTTCGTTTGCAAGTTAAACCAGATTGTGAACAGCAAGCCTTTAGTTGGAAACAGGTGCTGGCAACAGACCACGGACGGGAGGGAGGGGGGGGGGGGGGGGGGGGTAGTATAGACACGCTAGAAGCAGAGGGATGAGGGGGGTGGTTCTTTTCCTGGGAAAGTCCGATTTCCCCCATCCTTCCTTATCATAGCAGGTTCCTGTATGAGACTATAAACCGAGGCCCTGTGTGAGAACGCACGCAGAACATCTTGCGCACACGTTGAATCCTGTTCTGCTTTTCGAAAGAGTAGGCCATTGTGCGCTGGTGGGAATAGATGACAACATCTACAAAACTGCATGCACGCGGGGAGCTGGATGTAAAAAGCAATATGTGTTTATTCCATTATTTTTGATTAAAAAAAAAAAAAAGGTTCCATCAGATTACCGTAGAAAGTAAAACTAGATGAAGAGGGAAGAAAAATTGCAATAAGGATTTGGTTGTGTTTTTTGTTTTTGTTTTTTTGGTTGCCATTCTTAGAGGAAGTACTTGTTTATATTTTCTATAAAAGTTGCTATGATGTTGGTGATGGATGTGTTGGTGGTGATGGTGATAGTGGTTGTGTGTGTATGTATGTGTGTGTGAGTTTTATATATATATATATATATATATATATTATATATATATATATAAAATATATATATATATATATATATATATTAAATAAAATTGTGTGTGTGTGTGTGGTTGTTCGATTTTATTTTTACGTCTCTCTCTCTCACTCTCTCATTCTCTCTCTCTACCTCTGTGTGTGTTGTGTGTGTGTTGTGTGTGTGTGTGTGTGTGTGTGGTGTGCGTGTGTGAGTGTGTGTGTGTGTGTGTGTGTGTGTGTGTGTGTGTGTGTGTGTGTGTGTTTGTGTGTGTGTGTGGTGTGTGTGTGTTCGATTTTAATCACGTCTCTCTCTCTCACTCTCTCATTCTCTCTCTCTACCTGTGTGTGTGTGTTGTGTGTGTGTGTGTGTGTGTGTGTGTGTTTGTGTGTGTGTGGGGTGTGTGTGTGTGTGTGTGTGTGTGTGTAATATCTAGCAGTAAGCGATTTATACTGATTTGTGCTATTTTGTGTGATGAGATTTAACTGTTTACTTTTGTTCTGTTATGGCAGTAAACCACACATGTTTTTCATTATTTTCAGACAAAGTGCTCATATTTTGTAATTCAATGGAGCATATGCCATTCATACATAAGAGACAGTGGTTATAAACACACAGAAACACAGATACACAGACACCCCCCGCCACACAGACACACAGAAACAGACACAGACAAAACACACACACACACACACACACACACACAACACACACACACACACACACACACATCCACACACACACACATCCACACACTTACACACACACACACACACCACACACACACACAAACACCCCCCTTTCTCTCTTCCTTTCTCTTCCTCCCTCTCTCTCTCTCTCTTTGTGCATATCTTTTCTTCTCTCCTCCCTGTTATCATGTGCAAATCGTAATTCCTGTTATATCGCTGTCAGAGTGTATGCAGACATCAAGATGTAGAGACGTCCAGACAATAAACAACACCGTACAATGTCTCCATTATTCCCCCAAACAGATCGCAGCTAAATTGCAACATCCCTCACATGTGTTCTCTTCTTGTTTCTTCCCTCCTCCCCCCCGCTTCCATTCATAAAGGGATCTGTTTACAGTTGTCAAATGACGTAAGTAGACATATTTATATCATGCTTGCATTTCATACAGGAACTGTGGCTATTCGTCATTTCAGTCTGGTTGGCCTCAAGAAAGCCACTTAAGCAACAGGCCTGGACCATTTTTTCCCAATTTGTCGGCTAGAGTTCTGAAGGTCATAAAAATTATTGTCGGGATTTTTTAACGTATGCAGCCGTCTTACCCCTATTTGTTTTAGATAGCCGCATTCCGACTTCGGGGATAGTATCTAGTAGTAGTAGTAGCAGCAGCAGCAGGAGCAGCAGCAGCAGCAGCAGCAGTAGTAGTAGTATAGTAGTATAGTAGTAGTAGTAGTAGTAGTAGTAGTAGCTGTTATTGCTTCTGTCGCTGCTGCTGCTGCCGCTATAGAGAGGATGATTATAGCCTCTGAGGCTGACAGATCTATATCTCTGATAGGATGGATGGTTTTGGCGGCTTCTGGGGCTGGTGTTGGTGGCTGCTAGCTCTTCTGATGCTCTGTTCAAATTCATTTAACGTCTTTTCGCAAGTTGTGATATTAGAGCGAGTCCAATGCTGTGTGTGTGTGTGTGTGTGTGTTGTGTGTGTGTGTGCGCGTGCGTGCGTGCGGGTGTGTGTGTGTGCATACATTTATGCGTGTGTGTATGTGTGTGTGTCAGACAGACAGACAGAAATAGAGACAGAGACGAGAAACAGAGTTAACAGAGAATAAGAAAACAGAAAATAAATAGAGAAACAGAAAGACAGAGACCGACAAACACAGACAAAAACAGACAAACAGACACACAGGCAGATAGACAGACACAAGACAGACAAACAGAGTTATATAAAAAAAAACAACTAATGAAACAGAGACAGAGATACACAAAGCAAAAACAGAGACAGACAAAGGTTTAAGAAAAAAACACACGAAAGACAGAGTAGAAGGAAGGTGCGTGTGTGCATGGAAAAAAACAACTTTACTGCAGCAGTAATCGACAACATGCCTCTCCGCACGAGGTGCAGATGTGTACAACGATTAGCTACGGTCTCTCTTTCTGTGGGTTCTCCTCTCCTCTCCTCTCCCCTCCTTCTCTCCATTCCCTACGCTTACCTAATTGACTTCTGTTTGTCCCTCAGAGTGCTACTGATGTCTAGACAATGACGCTGCCACAGCAATGACAGGACGTTCCCCAATGCTCGGAATTGGCGGATCACTAATGAGACAATCTCTGCTATCATCTTTCTGTTTGCCCCTCCCCCCACCTTCCCCGTATTAACCCTCCACTGTACTATGTACAAGTAACAAGATGTTATCATCTCTGCATTTCCCTGCTACTCCCCCCTCCCCCTCATTATAGAAAAAAAACCCACACAGAACTCAACAACAAAAATGCCACCCCCTCATCTTTCCCTACCTACAGCTCCCGCCAAAAAAATATAAACAAAAATGATAGAGCATACTGGCAATGATGACGACAGCACGCAAATAGAAATACTGAAATAGTTGTATGGGTTGATCAGAAATTGGTCCGAAGATTGACAATAATAGTGGGCGCTATATCAACTATCGAGTCAGTGACGAGAACACACACACACACACACACACACACACACACACACACACACACACACACACACACACACACACACACACACACACACACACACACACACACACACACACCACACACACGAAAGGCAGACAGGCAGGCAAACAGGATGTGATTCAGTTATCCAGGATGGTGCCACTGCGTACAGACTAAGGCTGCACTGCAACACTCCCTTCTTTTTCTGTCTTGTCTCTGCACTTGTTCATTGCAATTTTTCTTTGCCCCTAAAACACCTCCCTTATCTTTTTCTTGTCTTTTTGTGTCCGTACTTTTTTCTTTCGAGTTTAACTTGGTGTTTACTGTTCTGCATTTTTTTTGTTATCCTTTCGCGCTCATCTACTATAGTTTGTCTTGACAATACACTGCTAGGTTTTTCTCCTATCATTCTGTGGTGAAGATGTCTCAGATTTTGCGAAGCAATGACACAACCCACACTGTTTGAAAGTTATTGTCCCGCATCCCCCACCCTTACACTCTACTATGAGAACTTGAGAAAAGTTGTGAGATCTCTGGAATAGTCTTTCTTTTATCAAAACAACAAGTAGGATAAATAATGTGATCTACTTTCTTTTGTTCGGAAGAAAAGTTTAAGATTGATGGTGTGCACTGGAATTAAGTACTTTTTAAAAAATAAATGAGCTAAGAACTATGTCAGCTCAAGAATAATATCCTTTAATGTTATTTCAAAAGCTACGAGTATCTTCGAAGGCGAAATGAAGCTACCTAAATGGTTAGGAAAAAAAAACAGTTGCCCACGCAAAGATCTCACTATTTGTGAAACCCAGAGCTGTATCCGAGGAACAAAACAAAACAAAAAAAACAAACAAAGCAAAAACCCCAAACAAAACAAAATAAAATTACTACGTGCAAATTTGAACAGAGCAATGTCTTTTGTGACACTTGAACAATCATCCAAGTCAAAGGACTGATAAAAAGAAGATATCTGGAAGCCTGTTCTTTTTTCCCCTTTCAGAGCAAAAATACTGAGAAAAATGAATCGATATGTGACGGAAGCTATAGCCAGGTGGTTACGCCCGTTCGACCTCATACCCGTGGGTTCAGGATATACTGAGTTCGAATCTCGGCGGCGGAGTCTGGTCAATTAAGGATGGGGATTTTTATGATCAGACAGGTCAACTTCAAGTGCAGATTTACATCACCATTTAGGTAGCCTAACTCCTGACTTCAGCGATAGAGTAGTAGCACATACGTGCATCAGTTGTAAATGGGTACCTGCCCTCTTTAGGGTCAGGGAAGGTAAAGCAGAGAGGGAGAGGAGACGGGTGCCGCCCTCAATATAGTGGTCCTAGAGAAGGTGAGGTCTCTGATACCTCGCTCCCCCGACGACCGCTTAGGTTATGGGACACCTTTACCTTAACATTATGTGTGTACGTTATTGTTTTTCTTTGAGAATTTTGACATCCGCTCCTTTCCAGCACAAAAAACAGAACAGGTTTTTAATGTGTGCACGAGATGTTCTGCGTGCATTCGTACTCGCTGCCTTGGTTTTCAGTCTCAACTGAAGGACTTTAACAATCTAGTGGAATTTCCCTTCGAACTAGGAAGTAAAGGCAGGGATGGGAAACGAAGCCAGAACCTTACGGTTTTACTAGTTCTGAAGGTTAATATCTTTTTTTTTTTTTTTAAACATTTTTATTCAAGTTTTGCATATAAATACAAGTAAACATTGAACACCAAAAGTATCATCTCTACCCATCGTCTCCACCATTTTAACGCACAAATGCATGTGAATATAATATTAATATATTAATATGTACATAATTTTGGAGCTTACTGTAGTAGTTATTTCATTAAAAAACAAAAAAGCAAAACAACAACAACAACAACAACAGCAACAAAACCAGCCAAAGTTTGGTATGTTTCTGAATAATAATCACAATTATAACAAGTAATCAATCAAAACATATTCTGCACTTATGCGGTCACGTTATTCAGCAAATAATTATGACATTTGGACACATGGGATCATAAACGAGAAGACACAAACATACATATAAACATACATAGACACATATAGACACACAAGGTTATCAATTCAAATCGCTGAACATGGCATAGGCATGCAAGTCTGGTTCTTTTCTTCTTTCTCTTCTGTCTCTTCCTTATCCTTTCTTCAAAGCACTGACAATTTTTTTTTTTTTATGGTGCTCAGACGAGTCTACAATAGCATGATACTAGGTGCTTATATTTACTCTTAAAGTAATAGTTACCGTCACTGAGTTCTCCTAACCCTTATTCTCATTTTATTCATTCATTTATTGTATACAAATATCTATTACAACAGTAATAGGTGGACTGATCAGTCTGGAGACAAGGTACATTTTACCTGCCGCCCCCCCCCCCCCCCCCCCACACACACACACACACACTATTCAATGGACATGTTACTTGTTTGTCTCAATAGTGTATTAGGGTTAATTTTACAGCAGTTTGCTATTTTAAAGGAAACAACAACAACAACAAAAACCAAAAATCACCAATGGAGAGAATTACCTTCAATCCATATGTTAAAGAAAATATCAAATTTCAACAATATGTTTATATGGTAGCCAATCAATTACAAACTTATTATTAGTCATGTTGATAAATGAAGTATATTTTTCTATTTCAAACACCTTTTTCAAGTATGTCCTAAAGTGACAGAACTGTGGAATTGTTTTGTTGATCTTGCATTTGTAAATGTAAAATTTTGCATGCATCATAATCATGTCAAATGTGCGGTCAAATCTACAGGCATCGTCATATCCAAAAAGCACAATTATTACATTCAGCTTTAAGTTGTTTACATTTTTACAATTTTGATTTATATATCTTTCCAACTGTGCCCAAAAAGGTTGGATACAATCACAAGCCCAGAACATATGACAAATACCGTCCTGGACTCTTCTGCAGAAACTGCAGCTGCTTTCCTGGACCACATTCATATGCATGAGGACAATATTTGTTGCCAAGATTCTATGTACAAGTCTTATTTGAAACCAACGTAGCTTAATTTCTTTAATCTGCTGGATTTTTCTAAAAGTTACAGTCCAATTGATACTCGCATTTAACTTATATATCCCATTTTTGACAGCAGTTTGGTTTTGTCTCCTCACACAAGAAAATATCGTAAAGCAGTCGAGCCCCTTTGGGAGTTGACATAATAATTTTAAGAGATTTTGGACAATTCAGTGGTATATTATCCGTTAAATCTATGTGTTTTTTTCTTACATAACTCTTAACAGCTTGTACACATCCCATGTATGTAATATAATCAGTCTGCAGATTGTATTTGTCACTGAACTCTTGGGCTGTGAAGAAAAGACCATTCTCATTAAGCAAATTATGAATAAAGCACACGCCTTTTTCAAACCACTTCTTGAAGAAAATGTTTCCGTTCCCAATCTGAATGTTATCATTAAAAAATAAAGGTTCTCCTATCATTTCTTCAGATGTTGATATACAAATTTTCTTACCAAATTCTTTATATGATTTTAAGACATTGTTCCAAAGTGATTAGGTTGATAATGTCTGTCACATGGGAGATCAGTACCGAGACGTTCAAGTTGAGCTAGTCTAGGGTTTATTGTCAAGATTATGTTTTTCCACTTATGATTAGTGTTTTGTAATCGTTTTATCCACATCAATTTAAGAGCATTAATGTGTTTTTTTATATCTGGTATTCCGAGTCCACCTTCCCGAATAGCTTTAACAGCTGTTTTTCTACTAATTCTGTCCTGTTTGTTGTTCCATACAAATCGATATACAGTTTTTTGGATCATATTAACAATTTTATCAGGAGGGTTAGGCAATAACATCCACAAATGCACAATCTTGGATAGGATCAATGATTTCAGGATGGCAACTCTACCCAAAGGAGTAATTTGTCGTTTAAGCCACACTTTATAAAGATATTCAATTTCAGCAAATTTTTCTTTTAGATTGAACTCCTCACATTCTTTTAAATTGTTGGAGAGCCAAATTCCCAATATCTTAAACCTTGGAGGATTCCACTGCATATGCAAATGAGGACTGTAACGTCTTGGAGAGTTCTTTTGTCTTCCAAGCCACACAGCCACTGTCTTGCTTGCATTCAAGTAAAGGCCAGACTTCTTCCCAAATTTATCAATAAGGTTAACCACTTCTGTGAATGTTTTTTCAGTTCCATCTAAGAAAAGTTCAGTGTCATCTGCGTATTGTGAAATCTTATACTCAGTTTCTCCAATCTGAATGCCTTTTATTTTTTTATCTTGCCTGGTCATCATGCCAAGGATTTCCACACACAAAATAAACAGATAGGGCGATATAGGATCTCCTTGTCGGCAACCTCTAGAGATGGGGAACCACTGTGACATTTGTCCATTAACCAGGACAGATGATTTAATATTTTTGTAGAAAACAGATATCCACCGACAGAAGTCTTGGCCAAAGCCAAATGCGGAAAGGACTTTGAACATAAAAGACCAGTCAACAGAGTCAAAGGCTTTCTCAAAGTCAAGGCATAAAAGTAACCCTGGTAGGCTTTCCCTATTTAAATACTGAATCATATCATAGATTAGACGAATGTTATCTCCTATAAATCTATTTCTTATAAATCCTGTCTGATCCTCATTAATAAGAGAAGGTAATAATGGTTTTAGTCTATTTGCAATGCTTGCAGAACCGATTTTATACACAACGTTTAGGAGGGAAATAGGCCTCCAATTCTTAATAAATTCCTTTGCTTTATCCCCTTTTGGAATGCAAGTAATAATACTTTCTTTTTGGGGTGCTGAAAGTTCACCCTTCCAAAAACTATTATTTAAAGCTCTGACTACAAAAGGACCAACCTGTTTCCAAAAAAATTTAAAGAATTCAACAGTAAATCCATCTGAGCCAGGACTTTTATTGTTTTTCATATTTTTCAGTGCCTGTGTGGCTTCTTCCATGGATATTTCCCCTTCTAGTTGAGACATTTCTAAATCAGTGAGTTTAGGGATATTTTGTACTAAATCTGATATTTCACATTCCTCTACGTGCTTCCTTGCATACAGGCTTTCATAAAACTGCTGTACTTCTTTAACAATCTCTTTATGATCTGATGTTACGTTACCATTTGATAGCCTTAGTTTGTTCATGTGTTTACTAATATAATTACGTTTTTCAAGACTGCAGAAATACTTTGTTACCTTTTCCCCATCCGCCACCCATCGTGCTCGAGAACGTAGTAATACCCCTTCCATTTGTTTCTCTCTAATCCTAACCAATTCCTCTTTGTCATTGTTAAGCTGTCGAGTCTCTTCATCAGTCAATAGGGGTTTCTTTTCAAGACATTCAATATTGTTTTCTAAATAGTTTGTACGGTCTATAGTCTTACGCTTTTTCATGGTAGCAAACGAAATTGTTTTTGATCTTATCTTCATAAGTAACACATCTAAGAACAATTGATCAGGGATAACAAACTGAATCTCATTTTTTGGAATACTAGTTGTTTGTTCACGAGAGTATGGAAGAGCAGCATATTCTTCAATAACTGTTTTTATAACATTATTTATCTCTTCCACAAATAGTTTATCTCTTAGAAGGGATGCATTGAATTTCCATAATGAGCTTCTCTTTACATCTTTCTCCAAGGAGAGCTCCAATGTTATTATAGAGTGGTCTGTTTTATAACCAGGTTTTATATCTGCATCTTTTACTGTAAAATATAGGCAGTCTGAGACAAGGAAAAAATCTAGCCGGCTTTGTTGCACAGGGTTACTCCTTCGCCATGTGTACCTTTTGACCTGGGGATGGAGTTCCCTCCACACGTCTGACAAGTTCAAACTCATCATCATATGTTTAACCTGTTCTCGAGCCCTTGCATTGTTGACATGCTTGTAATTAAAGTAGTCAGAGTCTGGATCCAGCACAAGATTCCAATCTCCTCCGACAATAACATTCTCAGAACCTAAATCATGTATTTGGCCTTCCAATTCAATATAAAACTCTGGTGAATCTCTGTTTGGCCCATATACACTAGCTATAAGGAAATCTTTATTCATCATATGAACAGAGACAAATATATAGTTGCCGTCAGGGTCTTTACATACTTTTTTCACGTGGAATTCAAAATTGTTATTGAAGAGGATGGCTACACCTCTTGAGCTCGAGTTATGAGAAGCAAAATGACACTTGTAACCCCATTCAGAACGGATATATCGTTCCAGTTTGGGATCAATATGTGTATCTTGTAACAGGAAAATGGAGCCATTTTTATTTCTTAGATAATGAAACACATCCCGTCTCTTTTGTGCATTTGCAAGACCCTGGCAATTCATGGAGATAATTCTAATGGCTTTCTCCATCAAAAATGATTTGCAGCATAGAAGGCTGATATATTGTTAGCACACACAATATGATCGTAAACACACGACTTTCATCTGGAATGCCACACTGTAAAAAATAGTCATACAGAGAACACATATTCCACCCATGAAAAAGGCCCTCTGGGTGTGGACAATAAAAAGTGCAGAAAAAAGGACATACATGCCAGGATACATAGCTGGTCATATTTGATGCCAGATCTGAATGACTAAGCATAAACACACGTAAACAAATACACGAAAACACGAAAAGAAAACTAACACACACTTGAAATGGAAGTATTATAGTACCTTGATGAATCTGCTCAGGGCAGTGCAGAAATCATGTGGATATAACAGCTGTATAAGAGTATGCACTGTGTAACACTCGTGCATAATCCGAATACATATTTCTGAAAGTCTTATATATGTACAAGTCTAACTGTGCTTTTAAATACTAATAAAAAACAAAAACATTAAAAAATAATAATAATAATAATAATAATAAATATAATAATAATAATAATAATAATAATAATAATAATAATAATAATAATAATAATAATAATAATAATAATAATAATAAAGGACAGCGATGCATTTGATCATTTACAATGTACCGTATATACCTCTGCGCATAACCACGTAGTCAATAACTATGCTAGTAAAGATATTGATAGTGGAAATATTTCTTTCTCCACATTTCATATACTCCTATCATTAACAATGATGGTAGTACTCATTATAAAAAGCACAAGAAGAAGAAGAAGAATAGCCCCCCCCCCCCAAAAAAAAAAAAAAAAAAAAAAAAAAAAAAAAAAAAAAAAAAACCACCACCAACAACAACAACAAAAAAAACCACCCACCAACACCCATCAATGATAGTAACAACGGTAAATCACCACTATCATCATTGACACACTAATGGTAATCATTCAAAAGCTAATGGTAATCATTCAAAAGAGGGTATCATAACAAGCACACGCATACACACACACACACACGCACACGCACACACACATACTCGCACACGCACACACACTCATACATACTCACACACGCACGCACGCACGCACACACGCACGCACGCACACACGCACTCGCACACGCACACACACACACACAACACATACACACACACCCTAAGTAACAGAGATTACAAAGAGTCTCTGCTCACTTCAAAGGCTTTTCTCCCGTCAGTCAGTCACTGCAGCAACCATCTCAGCCTCTCTACCTTCAGGACATGCCAGGACACAGACAGACACTGACCACAAACAATGTCCCTAGCAGGATCCTTTTTTTTCTTTTTTTTCCCTTTCTCTTTCCCCCTTTTTTTAACCAAAAATACATCAAGTTTTAGTCTACATCCCCAATCCATACAGACGCAACATATGTACATTCTCACCTTCTTAGTATCAACTTACATATAGGAGACTGTAGAGTGATGTGCGTTTCACACACACACTCCCACACGCACTCGCATACATGCACGCATACAAGTGTGCCTGCTCATATTTGCTTATGCACATCTTGGATCGGAAGAGAGAGGCAACCAGGGGGAGAGAGAGACGACATGCTAAGTAGGAAATGTAGTCTCCATTTCGTTGGTACTTTCCGCCTCCTCTCCTCTCAGTCTGTTATTTGGAGCCTGCACGCATCTCTCTTTGAAACAGCTCCTCTACATTTGCCCCGAATTTGATTTGAACAGTCTTGCCATTTTTTAGTTTTGCAAGGATCTTTCCCTGGGATGACCAAGATGCCAAGGAAGCGCTGTGTTTGTACGCCTGTTGCAGGAGTCTGTAATTTGCCGGGGTCAGGTCCTCCCCCACAGACACGCCCTTATTCTTCAGCTTTCGCCGATCTTTTAACACACGGTCTTTTTGTTTGCGAGACTGGAATCGTACAATAATGGGGCGTGGCTTTCCCCGTGTACCAGCTCCTGATCTGTGCACCACCTCCAGATCGTCCTCCGAGGTTGGCACACCGATCAAGTCTGTGAATATTTTACAACATTGTTTTACACAGTCAGCAGAAGTCTCCCCGTCTTCTCCTTTACATTATACACTCTAACGTTCCATCTGCGATCGTACTGCTGCAAATCATTTTGTTCGCTTTCTACTTTTAGAAGTTTTTCCTCTTGTTCCTTTACTTTCTCTTTGAGTTTAGAGTTCTCTTTTTTAATTTTGTCCATTTCATTATTGGTTTCAAACCAGACACTTTCTATTTTGTCCATTCTAGTTTCTAATTGACAAACTATCTTGTTGACATCAGATCTAATCTGCAGAATGTCTTCCTTGGTAGCCACACTGTCCAAACGTTTCATTACATCGGCTAAGGTGATTTTTTTTGACATTGTGTCACAGTCTATCTCTCTACTTTCTTCCAAAACGCCTTCTTCGTCCTCCTGTAATGAGTCCGACGACTGATAAAACAGTCTTTTTTTCTCAGGCGGTAATTTATTACTGGCAGCGCTTGAGTCACTGGAAGTCGACGCAGTCTGTTTACGTTTTTGCGATGGTGTTGTGCAATATTGAGAGATGTTGTTAGAATCAGACATGGCTATACAAATACAATGTTAATACTCACAGGGAGTCATGGCACCTATAATGGCAGAATAAGATCGCAGACTTCGGGGGAAAGAAGCAGGTAAATAGAATCACCTGCCTGCACTGCGTACACACAGCACACTGACCTGCGGAGGATCAGCGATATCCACAGTTCACCTTACACCGAAACATTTCAGCAGCTGACAGCGAGAAAAAACAAAAACAAAACACATCAGTGGGAAAAGCATGCAAGTCTTGTTCCTCTCCAACTCCAAAACTGCACTGCCCTTTGCCTGGAGGTCACGGTGACATGGCCGGTTTTACATGTCAGACACTTTGAAAAAGTTCAAAAAATTAATAATAAATCACAAAGCTGAAGAAATCATTCAAAATTACATCCCAATGTCCAGAATGAAATAACGAAGAGCTCTAAACAGTGCACTGTACTAATTGGCACTAATTATCTGGTTAATTAAACAAATTAGCCGGAGCTCCTGACATGGTCAGCCTGTCACCGGGTTGAGCAGAATTCAAGTCAAGGTTAATATCTTACCCGACCTGCCACCTTCCTTCTTGGTGAGAAACAGCTTGGTTGAGAACAAGTCTTGGCAAAAGTCCAGGGTTGGGTGTAAATGCAAGATGAGCAGAGAGCGAGGTTTATATTTTGGGAATGCAGGATTTTCCCATCCCTGTTACAGCATGTTATATCAGGTCTCCATAGGGGGTCAAAACTAGTTGATTATGTGTGTGAAAAAGTGTGTGTGTGTGCGTGTGTAGGGTGTGTGTGTGCGTGCGTGCGTGTGACTGTGAATGCGTGTGTGTGCGTGTGCATGTATGTGTGTGTGTGTTTGAGTGTGTGTGTATTTGTGTGTGTGCGTGCGTGCGTGTGACTGTGATCAAATGCGTATGTGTACGTGTATGTGTGTGTGTGTGTGTGTGTGTGTGTGTGTGTGTGTGTGTGTGTGTGTGTGTGTGTGTGTGTGTGTGTGCGTACGCGCGCGTGTGTGTATGCTCGCGTATGTATGTATGTATGTATGTATGTATGTATGTATGTATGTAAGTATGTATGTATGTATGTATGTATGTATGTATGTATGTATGTATGTATGTATGTATGTATATATATATATATATATGTATGTATATATATATATATATATATATATATATATATATATATATATATATATATATATATGATTGAGAAAATAAACAATGTGTGTGTGAGTGTGTGAGGTGTGTGTGAGGTGTATGTGTGTGTGTGTGCACGCGCTCGCGTGCGTTTGTGAGTGTGCGTGTTGCCATTCTGATAGCAGTAGGTAGTTTTTGTCTTTTTAGTATATTTGCCTACAATACAGTTTTGTTATGGTGATGGTGGCGCCGGGCGCACGCGCACGCGCATGCGAGTGTGTGTGTGTGTGTGTGTGTGTGTTTGTGTGTGCGATTGTGCATGTGTGTGGGTGCCTGTGTGTAAGTTTGTGTGTGCATGAGCAATGCGCGTATTTGAGTGTATGTCCTTGTTTGTGTTTATGTGTGTGTGCATACATGTGTGCGAGCGTGCATGCATGTATGTGTGCGCACACAAAATGTGTGGTCATAGATATGCGCGCGCGTGTGTGTGTATATGCGCGTGAGTGTGTTTGTGTATTATCTTGCAGTCACTACAAAACGGGAAGTGAAGCAAAAAACAATGATACAACAGAGTAATTGACAACAGAAGGTAAACTTGGCATCAAGCTAATTAGCAGGTGAACAGGAGAGCTACAAATAGCACACAGCAGCGATAGAACAGACCACAGATGGCAGAAGAAGAAAGCAGCTGGCAATCAAAACAGGAAAAATGGCAGGTTTAAAACACAGGAGCTGAGCTGCCGCACAAACAGAAACACTCCCGTAAAAAAACAACAACAACAACAACACCAACAGAGCAGCTGGGCAAAATTAATTATAGCAACTGGCAAAAATAAACACAGCAACTGACACAAACAATCACATTAACTAGTACATAGAAACATAGCAGCTGGCACAAATAATCACAGTAGCTGTGACAGACAGACATAGCAGCTGGCACATATAAACATAGCAGCTGGCACATATAAACATAGCAGCTGGCACATATATTGTAACTGGCTTGAATAAAAATAGCAGCTGACGCAAATAAACACAGGAAATGGCACAAAAAACGACAGCTGCTGGCACAAAAAAAACATAGCAGCTGGCACAAACAAACATAGCAACTGGCACATATAACATACCAACTGGCACATACAAACATAGCAACTGGCACATATAAACATACCAACTGGCACAAAGATAGTAACCGTCACATATAAACATAGCAACTGGCATTTGTAAACATAGCAGCTGGCACAAATAAGCATAGTAGCTGGCATATATAAACATAGCAACTGTCACAACCAAACATAGCAACTGTCACAACCAAACATAACAGCTGGCCCAAATAATAACAAAAGCTGGCACGAATCAGCAAATAAGCTGGCACAAATAAACACAGCAGCTGGCACAGGTAAACATAGCAGCTGGCACAGGTCAACATAGCAGCTGGCACAAATAAACACAGCAGCTGGCACAGGTCAACATAGCAGCTGGCACAAATAAACACAGCAGCTGGCACAGGTAAACATAGCAGCTGGCACAGGTAAACATAGCAGCTGGCACAGGTAAACATAGCAGCTGGCACAGGTAAACATAGCAGCTGGCACAGGTAAACATAGCAGCTGGCACAGGTAAACATAGCAGCTGGCACAGGTAAACATAGCAGCTGGCACAAATAAACACAGCAGCTGGCACAAATAAACATAACAGCTGGCACAGGTCAACATAGCAGCTGGCACATATAAAACTTAGCAGTCGGCACAAATAGCCTGGTAGTTAGAGTGATGCGCATTGCGCTTGTGTTCTGCTGGCCCAGGTTTCAAAATCGTTCAAGAGGATTTTTCTTCTGGAATTAGTATCAGCGCCGACTCACCAGCCGCCATGGCGCAGTGGTTAGCCCCTTGCATTCCGGACTGGAAGGTCGTGGGTTCGATTTCCGTAAGAGTCATAGGGATTTTTTTTGGCTCCGGCCGGCTCCTACTCAGAGCGAGTGTGCTGTGGGCTCATTGGGAAGACTGGGACAACACAGTCGAGCTTCTTCCACTTTTTGGATGCGAGGTTGAGAATGTTGCTCAAATTACCTGACCAGCACCGCAGGTGTCTGTATCTCTTGAGCCCGGTTGACACCAGGATATATTATGATAATAAGCGTAGAGTACAGCCCTGTCAAGTAGTCTCAAAAGCACATGCACTTCCATAGTAGTCATTATATTATCCTCATTCTCATCGATCATCATGCAATGAAAAATTGCCTGTGATTCCGTAGCGCTATAGCATATGGTAACAAATTAGCATACTATTTGGCAACAAACAAATATAGCATATGGCAACACATAAGCATAGCATCTGGTAACTAATTAGACCATCTGGCAGAAATAAGCACAGCATCTAGCAATATCTAAAGATAGCAGCTGGCAACAAAAAAACATAGCATCTGGTAACACATCATTATCATCTGGCATAAATAAGCATAGCAAGTAGCAATAGATAAACATAGCAGCTGGCAACAGATAAACAAAGCAGCTTGCAACAGATAAACACAGATACTGACACAATTAAGCATAGCACATGGCATCAAATAAGTATAGCATCTGGCAACAAATAACATATCGTCTGGTAACAAATGATAGCATCTGGCAGAAATTAGCCTAGCAACTGGCATCAAAAGTATAACATATTGTACTAAATAAAACGTAGCAGCTTGCATGCACAAATAAGCATAGCAACAGGCACAAATAAAAAAACATCAGATGGCATGAATCAACATAGTAAGCTGGCACACACAAAACAAAGCTGGCACAGATACTCATAAATATTGCAGCTGGCCCAAACTAACAAACTAAATATTGCAGCTGGCATTCACACAGACGCAACTGGTGCCAGAAAGAAGAGGCTGAGGCTTGAAGTGGTCGGGTCCATGATGCAGACAGAGGAGTCTGGCAGAATGCAAAAGGTCAGACAGTGGAGGGCAAGCTGACTTGAGGACAGACAGCAGGGATGCTGCATAGTACTCCTGTAAGGTGAAGAAGGTATCTTCACTCGTGGAAGGATTTATTCCTGTCGCCTAAACTCGAGTTTGTCGCTGTACCTGACAATGCGTGTATGCGTGCGTGCGTGCGTGCGTGTGCGTGTGCGTGTGCGCTCGTGTGTGTGGTGTGTGTGTGTGTGTGTGTGTGTGTGTGCGCGCGCGTGCGTGCGTGCAGTTTGTCGCTGCATCTGACATGCGTGTGTGCGTGCGTGCGTGTGCGCGTTCGCTCGTGTGTGTGTGTTGTGTTGTGTGTGTGTGTGTGTGTGTGTGTGTGTGTGTGTGTGTGTGTGTGTGTGTGTGTGTGTGTGTGTGTGTGTGTGTGTGTGTGTGTGTGAATGTTGTGTATGAGGTGTGTGTGTATGTGTGTGTGTGTGTGTGTGTGTGTGTGTGTGTGTTGTGTGTGCATGCTGTGTGTGTGTGCGTGCGTGAGTGTGTGTGTGTGTGCATGTTGTGTGTGTGTGTATGTGTGT
>JASPKP010000844.1:0-2500 GCA_030674155.1 Stramonita haemastoma | reverse complement strand
AGCAAAGAGACCCCCCCCCCCTATTTCCCCTTATTGAGGACAACACAGAACAAAGAAAAGTTCTAAAAAAAAAGAAAAAAAAGAAGAAAAAAAAAAAGAAGAAGAATGTTTGTATCATAAGAAAATATCACAAAACGATACACCTGCACGCACACACGCACACAATCTCATATTAAAAACATACTGATCACTGCATGCTGCATATGCACGACAAATGGATGATGCACTGTATGGATAATTATACAATAAAAACTACTTTAAAATGTGAAATACGCAAGTTTAAGATCAATACGCTTCAACTAACAAAACACTCGTATATGACGTAAGTCTTTAGCTTAGCATTATAGTAGCAATAAAGACAGGAAATACAAACTATTGACTAGGTTAACTCATTTTTCAATGAATGCATAAGATGACATTTATAAACACGTTTAAATGACAAGATACTGCTGGCATTTTTTATGCATTCTGGCAACGTGTTCCATAGAACTCCTCCTGAGTAGGAAAGGCTAGTTTTGTACATGTCAATCCTTGGTTTCCGAATCAGTATATTGTTCGTGTATTTTGACTGATTAAGGGGAAATCTTGCAGTCACAGTAGTTGGAGCGAGTTCGTTCATTATTCGATACATTGTAACAGCTTTATTGTATTCGAGCTGGTAATTTAAGGGGAGGATATCTAGTTTAATGTAGTCTTGAGGTGACAAGCTAGAAGATTTTAACAGTATGAGTTTAAGAGCTCTCTTGTGGATCCTTAAAAGAGGTTTTAAGTTGTTACCACTGCTTAAGTCATACAACGTTGAAGCATAATCAATGATAGATTGTATATGAGCATGATAAAATTGTTTACGAGCATTGAGATCTAAATAATGTTTAATTTTTGAAAGTTGATATACCTTTTGTGAGATTCGATTGCATAGGCTGTCAATATGGGATGACCAGCTGAGATTGTTATCAATAATGACTCCCAATACTCGATGAGTGTTAACTTCACTGATAGCGTTATTACCAAGATAAATATGAGGCATGAGAAAAGAGATGTTTTGTCGCTTTTGTCGAGAAGTAATTGTCATGTATTTTGTTTTGTGTTCATTCAAAGACATATGGTTGAGCTCAGTCCACTTTAATAATAAGAGAGAGAGAGAGAGAGAGAGAGAGAGAGAGAGAGAGAGAGAGAGAGAGAGAGAGAGAGAGAGAGAGAGAGAGAGAGAGAGAGAGAGAGAGAGAGAGAGAGAGAGAGAGAGAGAGAGAGAGAGAGAGAGAGAGAGAGAGAGAGAGAGAGAGAGAGAGAGAGAGAGAGAGAGAGAGAGAGAGAGAGAGAGAGGAGAGAGAGAGAGAGAGGAGAGAGGAGAGAGAGAGAGAGAGAGAGAGAGAGAGAGAGAGAGAGAGAGAGAGAGGAGAGAACGATGGGAAGACATCATCAAAGAGTGAACTGGCCTCGAGTGGAACGACATACTGGGCAAAAAGCTGAAAACTACGAGCAGTGGAGGAAGCTGGTTGCAAAACATTAATTTCAGTGGTGCCCCAACGGTCTATTGGACCAAAGGACAAGTGAAAATGATGGTGAAATATAATTAAATAAAAAATCACAATCGTCTTGATAGACCTGTCTGTGACTTGAAAACGTGTTCAGGTCAGCAAAACAACACAACTCAGCAGAATAAAATAAATATGGCACGTCTAGGCCAAACCCCAGTCAGAACTGGCACCTCACAAAAAAATGATATGTTCACAACTTCTCTCTTAATCTTCTCTCTTAATCGCAATCGGAAGAATGCAGGTGGCATTACTGGACAAAAGGACCATAGATGGACTGAAAGGTGGACAGAATGGCCTTCAAGATATGACTATGGAACCCTGGCAGACCAGCAACCAGATGGCTTGATGACATCCAGAAACATGGGCGCAATATGGCACAGAAAGATGGAAGACAGGGACCAACGATGGAAGGAGGGAGGGCTGCTACAAAGGGAGGGCTGCTACAGATGGAGGGAGGGCTGCTACAGAGGGAGAGCTTCTACAGAGTGAGGGATGCTACAGAGGGAGGGAGAGCTTCTACAGAGGGAGTGCTGCTACAGACGGAGGGAGGACTGCTACAGAGGAAGGGTTGCTACAGAGGGAGGGCTGCTACAGAGGGAGGGCTGCTACAGAAGGAGGGCTGCTACAGAAGGAGGGATGCTAGACAGGGAGGGATGCTACAGAGGGAGGGCTGCTACAGAGGGGGGATGCTACAGAAGGAGGGATGCTACAGAGGGAGGGCTGCTACAGAGGGAGGGCTGCTACAGAAGGAGGGATGCTACAGAGGGAGGGCTGCTACAGAAGGAGGGATGCTAGACAGGGAGGGATGCTACAGAGGGAGGGATGCTACAGAGGGAGGGATGCTACAGAGGGAGGGCTGCTACAGAGGGAGGGCTGCTTCAGACGGAGGGAGGTCTGCTACAGACGGAGGGCTGCTACAGACGGAGGACTGCTACAGATGGAGGGCTGCTACAGAGGGGAGG
>JASPKP010008442.1:5000-7500 GCA_030674155.1 Stramonita haemastoma | reverse complement strand
TGACCTTGTTGTGTGCCATTGTGCCGGCTGAAATAAACAAAAATCATGTTATTTAAAGGTGAAACAAAAAAAGTAAAGGTGTCCCATAACCTGTGTGGTCGTAGGGGAGCGAGGCATCAGAAACCTCAGCTCCTCTAGAGGCCAGCATATTGAGGGCGGCACCCATCTCCTCTACCTCACTGCTTTACCTTCCCTGACCCTAAAGAGGGCAGGTACCATTTACAGCTGGGTGAACTGGGGGACTGCACTGAAACCAAGGCGCGCAAACGGTCTCCCATCCGCTTGGTAACCACCTTCGATGATGCTTAACCTTGGCTTGGAGATGAGATTTATCACAGCTACAAAAACAAACAAAACAAAACAAAAACAGCAAGAAATCTGTTTATTGTCTGCATCCAAATTTCAATTCAAATTCTTTATTTCTGTCATTCCATTAGGGTATGGAGGATTTTATATAACACCAATAAACAAAATCGTAACTGAACAACATACAAGCACCATGTAGGCTAACTGAATATTTGAATAATTACTATAAAACAAAATAAATGTGTGTTTACACATATCATACTCTTTACAAATTTTTTTTACATGTTATTTCTGATAATATCAATCTTTTTAACAACATTGAGCAGATACTTCTTAATTGGTGAAGGAAAGAGTTGTTCACACTTCAAAGTGTTTGGATTGTTTAGCGTAATATTTTGGTAAACATTTTTTTCGAGTTTCATTAAACATTGGACAAATAAAAATGTAATGAAATTCGTCACCAATATCACCATTATTGCATTTTGTTCAAAAAAGATATATCACAGAGTGAAATATAATCTCCAGCAGAAAGAAATGTGTTGATTATCTGCATTCTTACGTGATATATTTTTTTTTGCTCTTTCCGCCTTTTTTGTGTGTGGCACGGTTCATGATCTGCTGTTGTTGTATTGTATTGTATTGTATTGTATTGTATTGTATTGTATTGTATTGTATTGTATTGTATTGTATTGTATTGCATTGCATTGCATTGCATTGCATTGCATTGTATTGTTTACCACTTTACTTTAAGTCATAGCAGAGTTCTCTATGTAAAATTCGGGCTGCTCTCTCCGGTGAGAGTGTGTCGCCACAAGAACAGCGCCACACATAACTTTTTTCCTTTTCTTGCCTTCAACTGTATTTGTTTCCCTATCAGAGTGGCTTTTATTTTACAGATTTTTTTCCAAGGACAACTCTCTTGTTGCCGTGGGCTCTTTTACGTGCGCTAAATGTGTTGCACACAAGACCTCGGGTTATCGTCTCTCACCCGAAAGATAATGACTTCATAGGGGCTGTAGATTGTCCCATCCGGTCATTGTGCTTCTTTAATAAACATCATGCCGAGTAGAATCTAAGATTGGATCACAACTACTGCTGCTTAGAACATAGTATAGAGCATTCAACTTTTAACTAATTCGTTTTCTTTCTTCTCGACTTTGAAATGTGTGTGTGTGTGTGTGTGTGTGTGTGTGTGTGTGTGTGTGTGTGTGTGTGTGTGTGTGTGTGTGTGTGTGTTGTGTGTGTGTGTGTGTGTGTGTGTGTGTGTGTGTGTGTGTGTGTGTGTGTGTGTGTGTGTGTGTGTGTGTGATAGCTTTCATATGCGCACTAATTAATATTTCTGTCGTATCCATATGTTCATTAAAATGTTTTAGAGCCATTTCGTTAAATGAAAAGGTATTGCAATCTTAATTTAAGTCCTCACGGAAATATTTCAACAAGACCTTACTGTTATCTATACATCAATGTATATTACAAAGGTACAAAAAATCTATTAAGTGATCATTGCATCGATAGCTTGTTACGTTTCCCATGCTTATTTTGTAATATGCCGCCCTGTTTCGAATTGAAATATGTATTTCAAAACTTCTGATGGCTATTTTCTTTTCTAAAACTGTCTGCTTCAAAGACTTTTTTTTTCGTTCCTCGGCTAAGGCTCCGATAGTAAGATTTTGCGAATGCGACTGTTTTCGCCCGCTATGAAGGTATCTGAATTCCGACTTCGGATATGTATACTGGATATTTAAATAATTCATGTCTCTGTAACACACCGAACCCTGACATGAACTACGGAATCTTTAACGTGCATGTTTGATCTTCTGCAGGTGTATACACACAAAGGAAATTAAGGCACTGGCAGGTCTGCACTTGAAGTTGACCTGATAGATGGTGAAAATCCTCATCAACCTTAGTTCCATGACGAGGTTTGAACCACGACTTCATGGATCCATTGCGTCCATTTGTTTCTAAGGTAAACTTGAAGTGGGAAATGACTCAGCCTCAGATATACATGTTGTTGCTTCTGCCGTTTTGTTTTGCAAACCTGGATGCCAGAAAATAGGAAATGTGAACATAAATACGTTTTAAAAAATCATTTGATCCGATGAGCCTGCTGTGTCTTTCCAATAAAAAGACGTGATATACACACAGATTAACCGCCTCAAAGCATATGGAATCTTAAACACATTCAGCTTAA
>JASPKP010008441.1:0-11560 GCA_030674155.1 Stramonita haemastoma | reverse complement strand
GGGGTGGTGGGGGGAGTGAGGAGTGAGGAGGAGTGAGTTGAGCGGGGTGGGGGAGTGGGGGAAAGAAAGGGGGGGGAAGGGAGAAGGAGGGGGATAGGGGATGAAAAAGGGAGGGGGGAAAGGGTAGGGGGGTGGGGGGGAGGGGGGGGAAAAGGGGGGGGAATGGGCTGAAGGGGGGGGGGAGGGAGAGGGTTTGGGGAAGAGGGGGAAAGGGCCCGGAAAAAGGGGAGAGGAGGAAACGGCGCCCCCCCCCCCCCCCCTCCTTCCCCCCCCCCCTTTCCCCTCCCTCCCCCCCTCTCTCTCTCTCTCTCTCTTCTCTCTCCTCTCTTTTCTCCTTTCCCTTCCTCCTCCCTTTTTCTCTCTTTTTCTCTCTCTCTGTCCCCTCCCTCCCTCTCTCTTTTCTTTCCCCCTTCCCTTCTCTCCTCTCTCTCTCTCTCTCTCTCTCTCTCTCTCTCTCTCTCTCTCTCTCTCTCCTTTTCTCTCTCTCTCTCTCTCTCTTCCCCGTCCTGCTTTCCCCACCCTTATTGGTTTGGAGAGGGAAAACATCATTGCTTCACCCTCCCCCCCCTTTCTGCCCCCCTTATCTTGCACATCCCACACTTTTTTTTTTGATTGGTTTGAGACCCGTCACGCACGCAGAAGAAATTTGACTGGCTTGCTCTGCCTTCCTGCCGTGTCTGCTTTATATGATGATGGCTGTGATGTGATGGTGGTGGTGTGGTGATGGTGGTGGTGACGATGTATTTTTCCCTTTTCCAAACAAAAGGTGACATCTATTTAAAAAAAACAAGGGGAGAGAGAGATGGGAGAGGGGAAAAAAAAAAGGGGAGGGAGGGGAGGGGGAGAAAGAGGGGAAGAGGAAAGAGAGAGAGGGGAAAAGAGAGAGGAGAGTGGGGGATTGGGGGGAGAAGAAAAAGGGGGGAGAGAGAGGGTGAGGGAGAGAGAGGAGAAGAGAGAGGTTGAGGACGAGAAAGAGGGTGAAGGGAGGGAATCAAAAAATGCTCAAGGCCCCTTTCCCCCCCAAACCTTCCCCCCAAACCCTTTTCCCCCCTTACCCCCCCCCAAACCCCCAAAACCCCCCTTTTTGCTCTACCCCTGTTTGGGGAAAAGGGGGGGGGGGGATTTTTGGGGAAACCCACCGCTGCAGGGGCCCCCCGCATTTTTGTATGTTTTGGGAAAAATGGTGCTCTCTCTCTCTGTCCCTTGTACGAGGGGAAAATTTGCCTTGCTTTTCCCCGGCAGATGGGGGGGGGGGGTGGGGGGGGGGGGGAAAGGGGGTGGGGGGGGGGGGGGAAAAGGTTGTGGTGGTGGTTGGGTGGGGGGGGGGGGCGGGGGGGGGGGGTTGTTGTCAATGCCATTTTTTTTTGGGAGTTTTTTCCCGAAAAAAAATTTGTTGTGTGTGTGTGGTGGTTTGGGGTCTGTGTGTGTTGTGTCTGTGTCGTGTTGTGTCTGTGTCTGTGTCTGGGTCTGGTCTGTATATCTGTTCCCTTTTTGCCATCTGTGTATTTGTCTTTCCCCCAAAAAAATTTGGGAACGATTTTTACAGTATTCTTTAAACGCACCCCCAAAAAAATATTTTTGGGTATTTTGTTTATATTATTAATTGGTGTGTGTGGGGTGTGGTGTGTGTTGGTGTTTGTGTGTGTGTGGTTTTTGGGTGTGGGGGGGGTTTTTTGGGGTTGAGAGGAGAATGAGGGGAGAGATGTATCGGGGGTTTTTTTTATGGATGTCTGAGAAGAAAAAACCCCTGTCGTTTGGGTTTTGCGAAAAGTTATGTTTTGGCTTTTTTTCTTCGTGCCTGACCCCCTTTAAAAGATTAAAAGGAAAGAAAATGATTTGTTTTGTCTGTGAAAAAAAATTAAAAAAAAAAAGCCCCTTTTTTTAAAAACCCCAAAAAAACAAAGTTTCCCTTTTTTTGCTTGCGTTTTGCATTATACAATCCACGGCAAAAAGCCCAAACATAAAAACACGCGCCCACACACCACAACACACACACAACCAACACCACACACACCACGCGCGCGCGCGCGCGCGCGCCCCTGCTTGACCAGAAGAGTATGGGGGGATGGGGGGGGGGAAAAGGGGCCGCTGGTTTTTTTCTTTTTTTGGTTGAGGGTTTTTTTTTTTCAAAAAAAGGTGTTTTCTGTATTTTGCGGGGGTTTGTTTTTTGTTGTTTTTTTTTTTTTTTTTTGGGGTTTTTTTTTTTTTTGGTTTTTGTTTTTTTTCCCGGGGGGGGGGGGGGGGGGGTTTTGGCCCAATTGGGGAAGGTAGGTTTTTTGGGGTTGTGATTTTTTTTTAAATATTTGGATTTTTAAAAACTTTTTTCCCTGTAAAAAAGGAAATTGTAAAATAGTTTTTTTCCCTTTTTGTCTGTCTTTGGATTTTTTTCAGACAAAAAAAAAGGGTTTTTTTTTTTTTATTTTTTTTCTTTGTGAAAAAACCGTAAAATTCCCAAAAAAATTTTAATCAGTAATTGTAATCTTTTAAAATTTTTTTTTAAAAAAAAAGGTGCGGCTTTTTGAAAAAATTTCGTGTGGGGTGTGTGGGTTGGTGTTTTGTGTTTGGTGTTGTGTGTGTGTGTGGTGTGTTTTTGGTTGTGTGTTTTGGGTTTTTTCCCTTTTTTTGGAGGGCTTTATTTTGTGGGGGCCCCCGAGGGAAATTTTTATGTTTCTCCAAAATGCCTCCGCCCATCTTGGCCTTCACAGGTACGAACTTTTGGCCTTTTGTTAGGGGGTTTTTTTTTTTTTTTTTTGTGACCCTATTTTTTGTTTGTTTTTTTTTTTGGGGTTTATTGGTTTTTTAGTTGGGTTTTTGTTATTTTTTTGTTTGTTGTTGTTGGTTGGGTGTTTTTTTTTTTTTGGGTTTTTTTTTTGGGGGGTTGGTTTTTTTTTGTTTTTTTTTTTTGGGGGGGGGGGGGGGCCCCTTTAAAATTTCCTTTTATTCTGGTTTGTTTCGCAAAAAAGGGGTTCACTGTCTTGGCTCGGGCCGGACCCAATGCTTTGTCATTTATTGATGAAGCAAAACGCCAAGGCCAATTTTGTTACCCTCTAAAAACTTGAAACGTCTTTATCCTTTCCCTTATCTAAGAAATAACAATTTTTTTTCCCCAAAAATTAAAAAAGGGAAAAACTGCCCTGAAGTGGGAAAAACCCCCCCAAAAGTGGCGATTTTTTTTTTTCCCCTTTGTAAAGTCCAAAAAAAAAAAAAAAAAAAAAAAAAGAAGTAAAAACCCCAAGGGCCCGAAATTTTTTGGTTTGCGCCCGGGTTTTAAAAAAAAAAAAAAAAAAAATGCTTTTGGGCCCCTTTTTATGCTTTTGCGAAAATTTGTTTTTTTTTAAAGTATATTGTTTTTTTGGGGAAAAATTTTCCTCTCAAAAACGAAAGGGCCAAATCCTGTTTCTTGCCCATCCATTTTGGGGGATTTTAACGTCCCCCAAAAATTTCCCCCCAGGTGTGGTGAGGAAATTTGGCGTTTTTTTGGGTAACCCCAAAAAGGGTAAAAGTTAGAAAAGTCGAAAAAAAAAACAAATTTTGTGTTTTGATTTTGGAAGTTTTATGGCTTTGATTTTTTTCCTTGTGAGACAAACCCCTTTTTTGAATTTGGTTTTTTTTTTAAAGGGAAAAAAATTTAAGTACATTTTTATGGGGGGTTTTGGGGTTTTTTGCATTAAACGATGTACGATGAGAAAGTGGTGGGTTTTTTTTGTTTTTTTTTTTTTGTTGTGTTTTTTAAAACTTTAAAAATTTTGGGGTTTTTTAATTACCCCGGGGTAAGTTTTTTTCTGAAAAAGGGAATAGTAAATTTAAAAGCTTTTTTTTTTTTTAATTTTTTGATCCCCCCATTTTTTTTGTAAATTTTTTTTTAAAACTCATATTTTTAGGTGAAGACTTTTTTGCTTTGTTTTTTTTTTTTTTGTTTTTTATTATTTTTTTTTTTGTGGGGGGGGGGGGGGGGGATAAATTTTTCCCCACTGGGGCTGTAAAAAAACACCAAGCCCTTATTATTGTCCCCCATAAAAGTAGGGGGTGTTTTAAAAAAATTTTGGGCCCTTAATCAACGCGAGAGGGGGGGGCTGAGGGGGGGAGTTTTTTTCGGTAATCCACCCGGTGACCCGTGAAATAAACCCCTCTGTCAAGCCACCACCCCCTTCAGCCCATTTTTTGCGGGGGTAGTATTTTCCCCGGGGTTGGACCCGTATGCAGTACTTATTCTGTTTTTTGGGCGCGCGCGCGCGTACCCCCCTGGGGCCCATGTGGGGTGTGCGTGTTTTTTTCAAAAAACAACAATCAATCAAATTTTTTTTTCCAGATGGTAATTGATAAGCAGCAAACTGCTTTTTTCCATCAACCCTTTTATCAAAAGAAAAGAAAAAAAAAAAAATCAAAAAAAAAAGAAAAATCAAACCCAAAAAAAAAAACAAAAAACCACAAAAAACAAAGCGAAAACCCCGGCAAACAAAAAAAACCCCAAAGAAAGAAAAAAAAGGGGAAAAAGCAAAAAACAATTAAAAAAAAAAAAAAACAACAAACTTTCCCCCAACATTAATTTGCTAACTTTATTTCAAAACTTTTAAAAAAAACTATGCCTATAAATAATACAAGCAATCTTAAAAAAACCAAAAAAAAAATAAAATAAATGGTGTGCGTGGGTGAGAGGAAAATCTGATCTTTTTTATCGGGGTCGTTTTAATTTTTAAAGTCGTGTTGGGGCATGGACGGGGGGCGGGGGGAATAAAAAATTGTACTTCCCCCCCAAACACTGCTTGTTGTGTTTTTTTAGACATAGAAAAACGAGAGGTCCTTCTTCCTACGCATGAAATGTGTGGGCGAAGCGAAAGCCGGGGTTACCCCTGGGGGGGGGGCAAGGTCGTTTTTTGAATTTTGGGTGCATGCATGCTTTTTTGTTTGCTTGTTTTTTTGTTTGGGTTTTTTCAGTTTGTTTGTTTGTTTTGGCTATTTGATTTTGTTGGTTTTTTGGTTGGGTTGCTTTTGTCTGTGTCTCTCCTTTTTACCCTTTTCTCAGTCCCCTTTAGTTTTTTTTTCTGTCTGTCTGTCTGTTTTTTTTCCCTCTTCTCCTTTTCCTCCCCCCCTCCTCTCTTTCCCCCCCCTCTTTTCCCCCCTTCTCTTTTTTCCCCCCTGGTTTTGTCTGCCCCGTCCCCCCCGTTTTTCTCTCTTCCCCCTGTCCTTTTTCTTCTCCCCTCTCTCCCCTTTTTCCTTCTTCTGTTTTTCTGTCCCCTGTTTCTTTTTTCCCCTCTCTTGTCTTCTTTTCTCTTCTGTCTCTTCTCTGTTCCTTTTTTCCCCTTGGGCTGTTTTTTCTGTTTTGTCTTGTCTCCCGTTTTTTTTTTTTAATTTTTTTTTTATAATAAAAAATATTTAAAATATAAAATTAATATTATATTTTTTATATATACAAAAAAGAAGAAAAACACAAAAACCCAAAAAAAAAAATAAAAAACCCCAAAAAAAAAAAAAACCTAAAAAAAACCAAACCCACCTTAACAAAACACACCCCCTATATTTTGCACAACCCCTTTTTCCGTCCGGGGCCCTTTTGGGAGTAGGGACCGAGACCTCCCCAAATTTTATGCGTTAAAAAACCCCCCCCAAAACGTCACATAAGCCCCCGTACAAAGTCCCTCTGCCGACCGTATGGGGGGGGGGGGGGGGGGGGGGGGGGGGGGGGAGGGGGGTTAGACAAGGTTTTACGCAAAAAAACAGGCGGGAAGGGGGGGCTTTTCATTAAGGCGAAAACAGGGGGGCCCCTTAATTTCGCGTGATGGTCTGTGCGTTTTTGGGGGAGCTTTTTCCACGAGGTGTTTTTGGGTGCCGTGCGCCTGGAAGCTGAAGTTTTGGGGTTTTTTAGTTTATGGGGAGGGGTTGATAAAAAAGGAAAAGGCGTTTTGGGCGGGGGGATTGGGGTGGGGGTGGGGGGGGGGTTATGTAGGTGTTGCTAACACCTTTCCTTTCGCCCCAGGCGATAGGTGGGTAAGAAATGTCCCCCTATCTATAAAAGCTACATGTACAATCTGCGACCCCCTTTTTAGGAAAATTTTTTGTTTTAAGTCTGAAAATTTTTTGGGGGTGGGGGGGGTTTTGGGGCTGGAGAGGGGGGGGCTTTTTAACTGGGCGGGGGGTTACTAGTACTATTTTTACTCTGTGTGGTGTTTTGGGGGGGGGGGGGGGGTGAGCATTCGGAAAAGGTTTTTTGGGGTTTGCTTTAAATTTTAAACGAAATGTTGGTGGTAGTGGTGGTGGCGTGGTGGTTTTTGTGTTTGTGCATTGTTTTGGGGTTAGGGGATGTAAGGGTCGGGTTTGATCTAGCTCCCGTGAGGAAAAAAAAAGGTAAAAGAGGGGGAGAGCGCGAAACGGCGTGAGGGAAAAAAAAAATAAAAGCAAAGTTGAGGTTTTAGGAGAGACTGGGTGTATCCCTAGGTGATTAGCCTCTCTTGTTATGTGACTTGAAGTCCCCTTTTGTGATTTGAGCAGGATTTATAAAGCTAAAAATGGTTGTTACGTACCATCCTTTTTTGTGGGTTTAATGTAAACCTGCTTATAAAACGTTTTGTCCCAATAATCTATGCAAATACCTCTGTATAAGTATGAAGGGGGGGAATAAAGATGAAGATCAAAAAGTCTAAAATAAAGTTAAATCAGTTTTAAATTTTTTCGAAAGCCCGGCAGTTAATATATAATAACACGGATTCAGTGTGAAGGGAAAAGAGAAAAGAAAAGGGGACCCTAGCCATCCACCCCTCCCGAAAGTGAAATGTAACATTGTTCGCTTTGATTAAAGCGCAGTTATGTGCACTTTGTATAGGGGCATTATTCAGATTTGTCCTTGGCAGAGAAACAAGCAGCGTTTTAATGACCCCGGTTCCGTCTGATTGTAAAAACAAATCGAAATCACCTGTGTATACGCCTTACTGTTTGTTGACCGGAAACTAATTTCCAGTCCCGTGGAAATCGTTGACGTTATCTGGGATGATGAAAATAAGCTGCAAATGACGGTGTAAGGGTTAGGGAGAGGATTAAAATTTTTTTTTTTAAGTCTCGTCAGTTCGATTCTGTGATGTGAAATTGGGATTGCACTTTTTCGCCCCCAAGATCAATGCAAGGTGTCTACCTCTGCCATGGTGGCAGCGCAGAAAGATCTGATTGACAGTTTTTATCTTCTTTTTAAAGAGGAAGCGTTTGAAAGCACAAAAGTTCTCCAATTCCATTGTATGATTACCTTAATCGTGGCGGAATTTTTCTTTAATGGCAAGAAAAATTCTGATTGTAAAAAGTCTGCCAGGTTTTGAAAAAGTAATACAGGAGTATTCCTGTTGTTAACCCATAAAAAAAAAATCTTAAAAATACTTTTTTCCCAACAAAACCACGAAAGAAAAGTTCCCCTACCCCGTCTTCTCTGCGTAAAACACATTACAGCCTGGGACTCCCTTTTCCCCTTTTTCAACTGGTTCCATCCCCCAAAAGGGAGTAAAACGAGGGCAAAATAAGGAAAAGTGGCCCCCTTTGTTGTCCTGACGTGCTGAAGGAAATCGCGTCGCGACGTTCGCCCTGAGGCGGGATTCTATTTCAAACACGTTCATTTTGTGTTGATGGGGGGTAATTTTTCATTCAAAAACCCGTTAAGTAAAAAAGTAATTGGTGGGTGGGTGGGAACAAGGACGGGGGGAAATCCAGGGGGGGGGGAAAAGACGGGGGTTTTCCAAAAAAAAGTGAGGGAAAAAGCTTGGTGTGGTGGTATTGTTGGCTGCATGGTGACCAATTTTGTTTTTTGATATGAGAGTACTGGTTCTTTTGTTTAGTAGAACCCGGGAAAAAACCCGATATAAAAAAAAAAACATCTGGACACAGGTTTTGCTCCTTTAGTTAACTCTTTAAAGCAAAATGGTGGTGGTGTGTAGTGATGGGGTTTGTTGTGGTGGTCGTGGGGAAAAGTGGGGGGGGGGGGGGGGGTGGGGGTATTTTGTTTTTTGTTTGTGTCTATAGTTTGTTTTTTTGTTTTGGGTTTGATGTTTGTTTCCCTGTTTATACAAAAGTGTTGTAAAATTTTCCCTCCGGTTTCTGTGTTTTTTAAGTCAACTTTTAGTTGTATGACAATTTTATGAAATTTTAGCTTTTAAAATCACCATTTGATAGAAAATGTTGTGAAATGAAAAAAGGCCAAGTTGATTGATTTTGGATATATAAAACGAAGGCTTTGAAAGGACAACAGGCCTCTCCCCTATGAACACGTTTATTTCTGCAATTTAAAAGGGAAAAAAAAAATCAATCATAGAGCAATCCCGAATCTCAATTGCCATGTTTTAAATTAAAATGGTTTACAACTACAATAAAAATTTACAATGTGATGTTTGGGGAACGAGGGGTTTTTGGATCCCCGCAAGGTTGTTGTTCAAACCCTAAAAATTTCTTCTTTTTTTTTCTTTTTCTTTTTTTTCTTTTTCTTCTTTTATTCTTCTTTTCTTCTTTTCTTTTCTTTTTTTTTTCTTCTTTTCTTTTTCTTTTCTTTTTTTTTTCTTGTTTTTTCTTTTTCTTTTTTCTTCTTCTTCTTCTTTTTTTTTCTTTTCTTTTTTTTTCTTCAACCCCCAAAGAGAGAAACTTTTTTTGTATAGAGCAATAATGCATCCCCTGCCGTTAAGCGCCGAAAAATCGGGCCCCAGCCCTTTGCCGGGGGGGGAGAGAATTGTCAGGGCCCTAAAAAAAAACTTTCGGGGGGAAAAAACCCTTTTAAAATTTTGGGGGGGGGGGAAAAAGGCTTTTGTACAGAAAGGCCCAGGCTTTTTTTTAACTGGGTTTTGCGGGGTGTGTGTTTGTGTGTGAAAAGGTGACCCACTGTTTGGGGGTCCTTTGAAGACCAAGCGTATACCAGGGACCCCCCCCCTATGAGGGGCCCCCTCCAGAACGTGGGGGGGGGGCCCCCGTGGGTCATCCCCCCCCCCCCTTTTGCCGCCCGGGAGATCAAAATGTTCTCCGACTGTTTTTTTTCCCCGCGCCTCCCTAGCCCCTCAAATCATCTTCCCCCGCCCCCCGGGTCAGGTGTGTGTGTGTGGGGGGGGGGGGGGGGGGGGGGGGGTCAGTGTGTGTGTGTTTTGTTTTTTTAGGGGTTGTTTGGGTGCGTGTGGGGGGTTTTTGTTTGTTTTGTTGGGTGTTGCTTTTGCGGGATGTGCTGTTGTTTTTTGGGGGTTTTTAAAGGGTCATTAATTTACAATCTATTCAGACTTGGGGATGCTAGATTAAGATAAACTACAAAGAACCCAAAAACCCAAAAAATTTAACAATAAACCCCAATTGAACAAAAAGCCAGACAAATGCGTGTTTTTTTGGGGGGGGGAAAATTTCTGATGTGGTCTGTTAGGGGTGCGGTGCGGTGGGGGAAACTCATTTTTTTTTTAGCAAAAAGACTTTTTTGGGTAAAAACAAGTGGTCCACAAAAAATTTTTTTAAAAATTGTAGGATCCCTGCTTTTTTTTTCATCTTGTGTAAAAAAAAACCCCCGGGCCAAGAAAAATTTTAAAATGGTGAATTTTTCCCTTTTTTACACGCCTTTACAAAATTTTCGGGGAATTCCCCCAAAAGGTCCCATACATCAAGTTAGCAACCCAAAACAGGGGTTAAGGGTTTTGACCTCACCATCGCAAATTTCAGACCTTCCCCGTTACCAACCCCCGGCCTAAAATACCCCCTTTTTTGTAGGGCCTTTCCCTAATGAAAATTCCTCCCCAGGCATTTTTTCACCACCAACAGCACACACCGCGTGCGCGACAAACACATAACACCCCACAAAACGCACGCGCACGCCGCGCGCGCGCACCTCAGCACGCACCCCAAAAAAAATAAAAGAGGGGCAAAAAACATGGCGGGATTTTGCAGAACTACTGTGCCCCTTTTCCCTACAAGGGGCTACCCCTTATTAGAAAAAAGACCCCGGGGAAAGGGACTGAAACTTACAAATGGGAAAGAGATTTTTAGATGATAATTTTTTATGGGAGATAGTTTTTCTCCTGGGGATGGGGGGGTAGGGTTTGGGGGTTTTGAAATAACCCCCCCGTTAAGGCGGGAATCATTCAAAGACTTTTCGCAAATTTTTTCTTTAAAGGAGATTCAAAAATTGTTTTTTTTAAGGGGTGAAAAAAAAACGAAAGCATAAAACAAAATTTTGCACCAAAAAAAAAAAAAAGTGGTGAAGGGGATTTTAAAAATTTTTCATTTAAAAATAATTTTTTTAAAAAGGGGTTTAAACTTTTTTTACCCCCCCCCCCCCCTTTTTTTTTTTTTTTTAAAAATTTTTTCCCCAAAATTTTTAGTAATATGAAAAGGTGGGTTTGGAAAACTAGATCCTTTAAAATTTGTTACAGTTTCTTTAAACCCAATGACTTGTTTTTGTGTTTTTTTTAAATTTTTATTGCATTAACCTGTTTCTTTTTTTTATTTTTTTTTTCTTTTTTTTCTCCAGTTTTCTTTTTTAAAATTTACACCTTAAAAATTTTTCCCCCGTCTGACATCATAAGAGTGAACAATAAAAAAAAAAAAGGGAAAACCCAAAAAAACCAAAAGATTTTTTTTTGTACACCTAGTTTTGTAAAATTTTTTTCAGGGGGGTGCCCCTTTACGGGGGGACGGCCCCGGACCCTTTTGGAAAGGGCTCTGTTCCCCTACAAACCCCCCGCCCGTGGGAAAATTTGACCCCCGGAAACGCTCCCCCCAACCTGTAAATACCTGGGCCCTTTTTGTTTTGGAGCTGTGGTATTTTTATTTTTGGGGGTTTTTTTTTTTGTTTTTTTTTAAAAGAAAAAGCTGTTTGTGGTGTGTGTTGGTTTTGGGTGTGGGGTTTTTGGGGGTGTGTGTTTTTGTGTGTGTGTGTGTGGGGGTTCGATTTAATTTTAGGTATTGTTTTTTTTGCTTTTTAAAAAAAACAACTCTGTGTGTGTGGGGTGTGTGTGGGGGTGTTGTTGTGTGTGTGTGTGTGTGGGGTGGTTGTTGATTTATTATCATGGGGATTGTTTTGTTGCCCTTTTAAAAGGGGAAAAACTGTGTGTTGTTGGGCTTGAATTTTAAACATAGTATTGTTTTTTTTTTTTTAAAAAAAAAAAAAAATGTGTGTGTGTAAACTTCGGGTTTGTATCCCCGTATTGGGTTTTTTTCTTTTTTAAAAAAAACAAAAAAATGGGGGGTGTGTGTGGGGTGTGTTGGGGTTTTGTGGGGGTGTGTGGGGGTTGTGTGTGTGTGTTTCTTGTATTTCGAGGACAATGCAAAAGGGCCCCGTGTTTTTTTTTTAATCCCGCCCCGTGTGTATGGTTTTTTTAAATTTTGGCATTCATGCCAAACACGCGCGCAGGCGCGCGGGGTGTTGGTTTTGTTTGTGTGTGTGTGTTGGGGGTTTGTGGTGTTTTGTGTTTTGGGGGTGTGTGGGGTGTGTTTGTGAAAAGAACAAATTTTTGCGCATACGAGCATCAAATTGTTCCAAATTAACCAAATCTTATCGTTTTTTAAAAAAAAATGAAAAAAAAAAAAAAAAAAAACCCTTTACCCCGAAACAAAAAAAAAAAAAAAA
>JASPKP010008440.1:0-11562 GCA_030674155.1 Stramonita haemastoma | reverse complement strand
GGGAAGAAAGAGGAGAGAGAGAAAAAGGGAGAGAGAGAGGGAGAGGGAAGGAGGAAAAGATAGAGAGAGAGGAGGAGAGACTCCCACACAGACAGACGGGCACAGACACACACTAACCACCACCACACAACACACACACACACAACAACACACATACACCGCGCGCGGACCGGGGGCAGGGCCCTCGCCGCCAAACACACACACACACACGCGAAAAAGGTTAAACGGGTGACTTCGAAACCAACGTTTGCATACACTTTATTTTTTTGGACATAACATACCATTCTTTTCCACGATGTGGCGGGCTGGACCTTTGGGAAAATTCACCAAAAAAGTTGGCAAAAATATATTGAGAGTTTTATTAATGTGTGTGTGTTGGGAAAAGAGGGGGGAGAGAGAGAGGAGAGAGAAAAGGAGAGGGGGGAGAGAGAGGGAGAGAGAGGGGGAGAGGGGAGAGAGAGAAAAAAAGTCACACAACACCGGAAAGCTATTCATAAAAATTTTGTTTACACATTTGTCAAACAGTGATGCGTAGATGCATATATATCCCAAAAAGACATAAAAGGGTTGGGGTGGTAAGCGAATAAAAACAAAACAAAAACAAACAAATGTAGTTGTGGAATGAAAATAAAAAATAAGTGGTTTTCCCACAAAAATTTATATCACAATCATAACTTATGGTCTGTCGCCTTTTAAAATGTCAAACATCAAGGCGGGGAAAAAGATGATGATTTAGAATCTTTGGTCTCTCCGAATTTCCGGGGGGTTAACAGTTCCGCCTGGGTTTTCAGCAGGGAAGGGAAGTTGTCATTTTCCTGCAAGAAAAAAAAAAAAAAAAAGGATAAAAAAAAAATGTCAAATAATCAGGAAAAAATTCAAAAGGGAAGGCAAATCATTTTTTTATCAACCGTAAAACGTTTCCAGTTATAAAATGTTTTAAATGTCTTTTTGACTATTTTTATAAACCGAGTGGAAGAGATAAGGAGGAAAATATAAAGAGACAAAAATGACGTAAAAATGAATTTAAGTATTAAAAGTGAAATTAACTGATTGCATTCATTTTCTTTAATGAATGAACTAAATAAATAGAAATAATGTAATACTGGGGAATGGGATGACAAGGAAATAGATTAATAAACGGGGAATTCAATAGATTTTTTCAAAACAAAAAATGGTTTCCAAATTGTTAACACCAAACAATCAATTAGCATATCCACTGACAAGTGAAAAGCCAGTCAACAAAAACTGTTTAAATCATTTTCAAGCGGGCTGTGAGTTAGTAGTCATCTGCCCAATCAGGTATCACCCAGCCCCGTTATAAAACATCTAGTTTTTGGTCTCCATGATTTCTTGGCTTTTTTGGGCCCTTTCTTTGACCCCTTTTTTTGTCCTGAAATAATCTTTTTCAATAAATCGATCGATCGATAAATAAACAAATAATAAAATCAGTCGGTAATTTTTGACAAGTAAGCTAAAATGGTTGAGTCACTGCTAAAATTTTGAGTCGAAAAATCTGACACGTCTGCCACTCTTTTGTGACCCTCTGTTTTTTTGCCCACCACTGGGAAAATTTTTTGGTATCTTTATTTCTGTGTATTCTCTAATCTATACGCTGTCCACTGTTTCTAAAGGGATTCATCTGAAAACTATGCATTTTTCGTGTAGGTTCCATCAAAGGCCTAGTCTTTTACAGGATTCGATTCACTATTTTTCTGGCAGGAATCAGGTAATAAGCCCTGTTCCCTGCTGGCTCTTTAAAGCCCTTTTGGGACCATTTTTTTCATGCTGTGTTTAACCTCATGCTAAAAATCGATCTGGGGAAAATTCATTTGAAAGTGCACCAAGCCGTCCTCAAGGGGTATTACATGGGGAAAGTGTGGATAAAATTTAGGGTGTGTGAAATTTTGGCTGCAGTGTCACCTTCAGACCATGAAAGCAATGTCCTCTAGCCCATAGCCACTGCCATCGTCGGGAGTCCTGGTTGTCCGCTCCTCCAGGAAGTCCCAGAAAACAGGGGGTGGTCCAAGGGTCTGTCAACCAAACAGCCCATTTCGACACAGTGTTGTGTGTTTTTTCTAGTAAACTGTCTGTGGGACGTTAATGTACCTCTTACAATGCCTTTCCCATTGTGATTTCTGTATCATACTGACATTTTGAAAAAACCTTTCTAATTAATGAGACTGTTATTTGCTTTTTCCCCTTTTGCTAAGACATTTTTTACAACTTATGGTACATTTTTATGCCAAGAATTTTTTTTTCTGAAAAAAATAAAATTTATTAACCAAGTTTAAAAAATAAACCAAAAATAACAAGAATCAATTTCTTCCCCAACTGCCACCACTGAAAAAAAAAACACCGAATTTTAAAAAAGATGTACGAATTTTTGAAATCAGAAATTGTTGTTGCAGAAACATGATTTTATTTTAACAAATGGGTGGGGGTTTTTGTGGACACTTTTTTGGGGATAAACTCCTTTTTAAAACAATATGGCTATATCGTGCTTTTAAGAAATTTAAAATGCTTTTAAAAAAAACACATGATTTCACCAAAAAATGTTTACAATGATTTAAAGGTAAAATATTCATTTCACCAAAATTTGCGAACGGTATCAACAAGATTCTAAGGCGGATATTTTTCAGTCTCACATTTGAAAATTTAATGTGCATTGTCTAGCATTGGAAAAGACCCCTCCAGATTCAAGGTTTTGAAGGTGCAAGCTTTATCAGGGAAAATGTTGGATTGAACATTGTAACACAGATCCAGATTGTGACAAAATTTTTAGCATGAAAAAAACCATGGGACTCGTGTTTTTTGTTACCTTGGAAAGGTTCGAAATCCCCGAGGACAGGCCTTTAGCACAAGTAAAAAAGCTTCCTCTCCCCCCTCTCCGTAAATTCTCCAAAAGCCAGACACCTCCTCTGGTGTGGGCCTTTCACCTGAAGAACAAAACAGAAAAAAACACAGCAGGTGAATGACAGAGGTGTGGTGGCACTGACCTCCCCTGAAAGAAACCATGTCTGCATCCAGCCCTCATCAAGAACACTGAAGACAGCCAGTGAAGTTCACATTGTGATTTTGAGTTTTGAGGATGGCACGATCTATGTAATGCAGTTAAAATGACATTTTTTCTTCCCCTTTGTCTCGGACTCTGCAATTGAAGGCCTATTTTTTGGCTCCCGCAAGTTTGTCCATGGTTAGACTGTTGAATGCTATGAAAGGTAAAGGGAATGCCAATTCATTTAAATTGTCGTTTTCTTCTTAGCTGTTTTAACTAGAATGATTTTTTGTGGGGGGCCTTTGAGAAGAATGGCACCCCAAGCCGAAACGTTCCCTCAAAATTTTTTGGAGTGTTCCTAAATTTGTGATCAACATTGGATGTATTTGTGTCATTTCGCAGGGTAGATGATTTCAAACATGGAAAAGAGACACAGGAATAATATGTTTTTACCCTCAGTGCATCCCGTCAAGTATCTCAAAGATTGGTACAATTATCAAGCTGATGTTGGATCGGGTTTTTAAAGAAGGGAAATTACTGTGCTGTTATATTGCTTTTTGCCAATTCACGTGGTGATTTGTTTCCATGGAGTGGTGTGGGCTGGGTGATTTTATAAAAAAGCTTTGAAGTCTCTCTTTTTGTCAATCCCCAAATGACTTGTTCTTTCATTTGTCCCCGGTAGTTTTTCCTGTTCTATATTTCTTTTTTGATTACAACTATAAGAAACAACAAAACAAAAATGACTACTATACGCTTCCGTACTTACCGAGTTCTGGCTGACAGCCCCCAGCTGGGGCTTTGCTTTGTCCTCACCCATATCAATACTCATCAATGCACACTTTTCCCAGTTAAAACTTTTAAAATTGTACGTGACTTTATTACACCAAAGGGAAAATTGGAAGGGGGGATAAGTTGAAAGCAAAAAAAGGGGGAAAAAATGGGTTTTTCAAAACATTAATAGCTTAAAAAGTGAATGCCTGCATCCGAGTTTGTTTGCTTAAAGAATTAAAGGGGGCTATACTTTAATTAAGGAAATACTGATTCAAATGATAATAAATCAATAAAACAAAAAGGGAAGAAAATTGCCTAAGAAAAATATTTTAAAAAGATTTGAAAATATAAGTTCAAATTATTCACAAAATGAATCAACATATCAACTGAACATTACATAGAAAATTTAAATTGTCATTCTGCTAAGGGGTTTTGATCGCGTCAACAATCACTGGATAGTTGGTTAGTTTGCATTTTTGTCATCTTTTTGGTTAGTCTGTCTCTTCATTTCATTAGCGGTCGTCGTCAGTAGGTCGGGGGTCAGTAAGTATCATGCATCAGTCGCATTTCAGTTTTGGGGGTTATCAGCCAGTCATCTACAACAATCATCTTCTTTTTGGCCCAATGATTCGGGGCCTTTTTGGGGGTCCCTTTTTTCCCTCCTTTTTGCCCTGTAAAAAAATCAACAATCATCAACCCAAAATCAATCAATAATAAAATTTCATTCATTTTTCATTCTTTCCTTTCATCAGAATGCATATTTTCAAGTAATGAATGAATGGATAAAAAATCAATAGTAATCTAAACAAGTAAACAAAATGGTGGTTTAAACTGCTAGCTTTTGTTTTTCTAAAAAGATTCGTTTTTAAACAAAACCAAAGCAAAGTAATCCAAAACAGAAAAAAAACCCCCACCACCGAACCTCCATCACTCGAAAAAATGCAAGAAAAAGATATGCTACTAATCCCTTGAAATACAGAAAGTTGTCTCTGGTAGAAAGATGACTTCATGTTAACAAAAGATGAATATAGGGGACACTTTGGAGATAACCTCCTTTCAAAAAATGTAAATCATATGCGTTTTCTTCTTTAGCTTTTTTAACAAATAATTTTGTAGGGGCTCATTAAGTGAGCGAAGGCCCAAAGAGCTCAAAAATTGCCTTACAATTTTTGGGGTTGTTCCTAAATTTTTTGATAACTTTGGATGTTTTTTGTGTCATTTTGCATGGTAGTAATTTCAAACTGGAAAAAGAGACACAGGAAAAAACTATGTCTTGTAGCCTACAGGCATCCCTGCAAGTGTCTCAAGATTGGTAAAATTATAAAGCTGACTGTTGGATGGGTTTTTAAAAAAAATGATTAGCTCTGCTTGTTATGGCGTTGCCTATTCACAGGGGTTTTATGTTTCATGGATGTTGTGTCTGGGGTGATTTTTATAAAAAAATTTTGAAGTTCCCCCTCTTTTTTGTCAATCCCCCATTGACTTGTTTTTTCAAAGGGGCCCCCTGGTGTTTTTCCTGTTCTCTAATTTCTTCCTTTATTAAACTATAAGAAAAAAAAGAAAAAACTGACACTACTACCGCTTCCGTACTTACCGATTTGGTGACGCACAGCCATGGCCCTTTATTTGTCCCATCCATACAATCAGTCATCAACGCAACACATTTCCAGTTGTTTGTTAATATGTCACGTGATCTTATTTCACCAAAAGGAATGGAAGGGGTAAGTTTAAAAAAAATAAAGGGAAAAATGGGTATTCAATTTCGTTTTTTTTAAAAAGTGAAAACCTGCATCAGAGTTTGCTTTTAAAAAATGAAAGAATGGTATACTGTAATTTAAAGGAATACAATTCAAATGATAAAGAAAAAAAATGAACAAATAAGGAAAAACCGAAAATTACCGAAGAAAAATATTTTTAAAAAAGATTTGAAAATTTTAATTTTTTTTTTTTATTCACACAATGAATCAAACCATATCAACTGAAAAAATTTTCATCAGACAATTAATGTATATCGCAAGTGGTTTTTATCGACGATCAACAATCCGGATCAGTTAGGTTATTTTTAGCATGTTTTCATTTTGTATGGGGAGTCTGCGGTCTATCACTTCATTAGCCCGGGGCTCAGCACATCAGTCTCAGCTCAGTCAGTCGTCAGAAATTTAGTCTTTTGGGCTATAGCCAGTCAGTTACAACAATCTCTGAACCTATTGGCCTCACATGACTTCTTGGCCTTCTTGGGGCCCTTCTTTCCCCCCTTTTTGTCCTGTAATCAAAATTAAAAATCAATGAATATTTTATTCAATTCCCTTCCTTCCTTCCTTCCCCTTTCCCTTCCTTCATTCTTTCATATGAATGCATAGTTCAAGTAATGAATGAAGGAAAAATTAATCAATAGTAACTGACAAGAAACAAAATGGGGATTAATCGCTAGCTTTTTGAAAAAAAACAGTGACATTGTCTGCACTCTACGCGTGTTGTGTGTTTGATCTGTTTCTGACCAACCCTTGGGGTTTAATTTGTTTAGTCATCCTGTTTCTCTGTATCTCTTATGTCTATACGCTGTCCCTGTGTGCCTGACTTTTTCAGCTGAAACTATTCTCCGCAATGTGTAGGAGATGGTTGGGTTTTTTACAAAAGGCCTTTTTGCTAATACAACTTTAAATGCACCCATCGTTTTGGTCGGAATCAGGGGTTAACTATGCATTGGGTTTCCCTGCTGGCCTTTTTTAAAGGGCCCTTTTTGGGACCCTTTTTTTCATGATGGTTAACTATGCAAAAATCAGATTGGAAATTTATCTCATTTGAAGGCCCCGGGACCAAGACCATCATCAAGGTCTATTACAGAAGAAAATGGGGATGAAAATCCAGGATGTGTGAATTTGAGGGGGGAAAAACCCCCCTTCAGCCCATGAAAGCAATGCCTTTTGCCGCATACCACTGACCTCTCGTCGAAAGGCCCCTGGTTGTCCAGTCCTCCGGGAAGTCTCCCAGAAGGTCAGGGTGGGTCCGCAGATCTGTAACAATAAAGCCCATTTTGACCCAGTGGTTGTGTTTCTTTTCTTGTATCTTTTTGGCCCTGAGGCCCAAAACAACTTCCCCTTTCATGCATTCGTGATTTTGTAGTTTACATATCTTTAAATTTTGGAAAAAAACCTTTTTAACAAATGAATTGCTATTCGTTTTTCCTTTTCGCCAAGTAAAGACTAAAGAATACAATTGAAGTGAACATTCTTTTGTTTTCTGAAAAATTTCGGTTTTTAAACAAAACCAAACAAAGTAACCAAACAAAAAAAAAAAACCCCCCTCAACCCCCCTCACTCGAAAGAACGCAAGAAAAAGTTTTAAACAAACCCCTTTGAAATACAGAAAGTTGTTATGGGTAGAAAGATGACTCCTTTTTAACAAAAGAAATAATGGACACTTTGGGTACACCCTTTTCAAAATAATAAAGCTGACATCTTGAGTTAGAAAGTTAAAATTTCTTTTTTCAAAACCATTTGATACACTAAGTACTTGGCAATAAATAAAAGCTTTAAATCATTCACTTCATCGATTGTGAACTTTTTAACAGATTTTTAGGTGAAGATGTTTGTCTTCCATAAGAACTTGTTTGTTGTTCTACCCTTTGGAAAAGACCACATCCAGATTCAAGGCTTTTAAAGGGGTGCAAGCTTTTCAGGAAAGATGTTGGATTGAACTTTGTCAACCAGCATCACAGATTGTAAAAAATTTTGTGCAGGGGAAAAGGCCGTGGTGACCAGTGTTTGTGTTACCTTGGAAGGTTTCGAAGCCCGAGGATTCGGGGCCTTCAGCAGCAACTAGGAAAAGCCCCTTGCCCCCTCCCCGTACTTCTCCAGAAAGGGGGCACCTCCTCTGGTGTGACCTTCTCCCCTGAGAAAAAAAACAGAAAGTACACAGCAGTGTGAATGACAGCAGGGGTGGGTTTGGGCACGACCTCCGCGAAGAAACGTCTGACATCCAGCCTTCATCAAGAAGCATGAAGAAGCTGTGAAGCTCAATTATGATGGTTTTGAAGATGGCACGAACCCATGTAATGCAGTTTTAAAAGATCATTGTCTTGCCTTTGTCGTTTGGCTCTGCAATTAAAAAGGGCCCATTTTTTCTACGCTCTCTTTGTGCAGTAGTGACCGTTGAATTTTCTGCTTAAAAAGTGTTGGATTTTCCCAATTAAGAAATCATATGCTGTTTTCTTTTTTATGTTTTATACTGGAAAGGATTTGAGGGGGTATTAAAGTTGAGACGAATGGACCAATGAGCTCAGTAACTTTGCCTTAAATACTTTGGATGTTCCCAAAATTTGCTTGTCAACATTGGTTATTTTTGTCATTTCTGCATGGGGAGATAATTTCAAAAATGGGGAAGAGACAAGGAATATACTATGTCTTTTAGGGCCTACAGTACTCCTGCAAGAAGTTTTCAAGATTGGTACAATTATCAAGCATAACTGTTGGATCAGGTTTTAAAAAAAAAGATTAGCTCGCTTTTTATGTCCTTTTTGTTTATTCCCCCTTGGTGATTTATGTTTCCATGGAGTGTTTTTGTCTGTGGGATTTTTATAACAAAGTTTTTTGAAGTCTCCTTTCTTGTCAATCCCATTGATTTTTTTCTTTTTATGCCCCCTGGTGTTTTTCTGTTCTCTATATTTTTTCCTTTGATTAAACTAAAAAAAAAACAAAAACAACACTGACTAAAATACCATACTGTACTTACCGAGTTTGGCTGACAGCCCCAGCCAGGGCCCTTTGACTTTGTCCTACCATATCAATACTCATCAATGCAACATTTTCCAGTTACATTGTTGAAGTCACGTGACTCTTATTACACCAAATGGAAGGAAGGGAAAAGTTGAAAGCAAAAAGGGGGAAAAAAGGGTATTCAAAACATTAATAGCTTAAAAGTGAAATCCCCTGCATCCAGAGTTTGCTTAAAATGAAAGAATGGATATACTGTAATTAAAAAATACATGATTCAAATGATAAGAAAACAATGAACAAAATAAGGAAAAAAAATTACCGAAAAAAAATTTTTTTAAAAATGATTTGAAAAAAAAAGTTCTTTATTCCCAAAAGAATCAACTTTTTAAAAAAACATTCACGACAAATTTAAACAAAATTGCTAAGGGTTGATCAGCGATCAAAATCCTGGAACAGTTAGGTTAGTTTAGCTGTTATCAGTCGAGTTATCTGGTCGGGTTCTTCATTAATTAGAGTCCGTCAGTCAGGGCAGTGTCAGTCGTCAGTTCAGTCAGTCAGCAAAATTCGTCTTTTGGTCTTCAGCCTATCTACAACAATCATTTAATTTTTTGGGGACTCACTGACTTCTTGGCCGTTGGGTCCCCTTCTTTCCTCCCTTTTGCCTGTAAATCAAACAATCAAACATCAACAATTCATTCATTCATTTTTATTCATTCATTCATTCATTATTATTCATTTCATTATCAATGAATGCATAGTTCAAGTAATAATGAATGGGAAAAATTTTCCATAGGGAATCTGAAAGTAAACAAAATGGGGGATTAATTGCTACTTTTTTGAGTTGTTAAAATCATGACATTGTTGCCACTCTACGCGTGGTTTTGTGTTGTCTGTTTTTGGCATACCCCTGGGTTTAATCTTTTGGTCATCTCTGTATTTCTTTTATTCTCTAGGGTCTTACGTCTGTCCATGTTTTTCCCTGTATTATTCAGCTGAAAGTATTCATGGAAATGTGAGGAGATGGTTGGGTTTCCACAAAAGGCCTTTCGACAAAATACAGATTTCAAATGCCCCATCGTCGGTCGGAATCGGGGTAGACTATGCATTTTTCCCCATGCGGGCTTTTTTAAGGCCTTTTTTGGCACCATTCTTTTCATGCTGTGTTAACCATGAAAACATCAGATCGGGAAATATTTCTCTTTTGAAGGCCCCAAAGACCATCCTAAAGGTCTTTTCATAAAGAAAAGTGGATGAAATCCGGGGATGTGTGAATTGGGCTGGCGTGTCCCCTTAAACCCATAAAAGAAATGTCCTCTACCTGAAAGGGGCCATGACCTCCGTCAAAAGAGCCCCCTGGTTGTCCAGCCCCCCCAGGAAGTCTCCCAGAAGGTCAGGGTGGTCCGCAGTCTGTAACACATCCCCCTTTTACCAGTGTTGTGTGTTCTTTTCTATTATTTTTGTCGGGGATTTTTTTACATGTACTTCCTTTCATGCATTCGTGATTTTGTAGTTTACATCATCATTAAATTTTGGGAAAAAACCTTTCAAACTAATGACATTGCTTTTTTGCTTTTCCTTTTCCCCAATTTAAAGTCTAAAGATATACATATTGAAGTACGAACAGTCTTTTGCTTTTCTGAAAAGATTCGTTTTTAAAAAAAAAAAAAGGAAAGAATCCAAAACAGAAAAAAAAATCCCCCCCCAACCTTCATCACTCGAAAAAAAAGCAGTAAAAAATATGTTTTAATCCCTTGAAATACAGAAAGTTTGTCCTTGGTAGAAAGATACTCTCATTTAAAAAAGATGAAATTGGACATTTGGAGTCACTCCTTTCAAAAAAAAAAACTGACAAATTTTTTTTTAGAAAGTTAAAATTCTTTTTCAAAATCTTTTTTACACATAAGTACGTTGGCAATAAATAAAAGCTGTAAATCATTTACTCATCGATTGGAACTGTTTCAACAAATCTTTTAGGCTGAAGATGGTTTTGGGCAGTTTACATAAGAAATTTATGTGCCCTTTGTCAGCATTTGGAAAAGACCACATCCAGATTCAAGGCCTTTTGAAGGGGGCAAAAGCTTTACGGGGGAAAAAGAGTTGGGTTTGAAAACATTTTCAACACGCATACAGATATGGAAAGTTTTGGCAGTGAGAAGAACCGTGGGAATCAGTTTGGTGTTACCTTGGGAAGGTTTCGAAACCTGAGGATTCAGGCCTTCAGCAGCAACGTAGAAAGCTTCCTCTGCCTCCTTCCCCACTTCTCCAGAAAGCCAGACACCTCCTCTGGTGGCCTTCTCACCTGAGAAAAGACAGAAAGTACACGCAGTGTGAATGACAGCAGGCTGTTTGGGGGTCACGACCATCTGCGTAAAGAAACATGCTGACATCCACCTTATAAGAAGCATGAACAAACCTGTGAAGCCCCACTTAGTGAAAGTTTTGAAGATGGCAAGACTTTGTAAAGGTTTTTAAAAGTCATTTGGTTTTTGCCTTTTTCTGTTGGCCCCCTGCAATTTTTAAAAGGACCTATTTTTTTTCAGCCTCTTTGTGCTGGGGGAGCCTTTGAATGCGCTTAAACGCGTGGAAATTCCCAATTAATGTAAATCATTTGCTTTTTCTTTTTTAGCTGTTTTATACTAGAATGGTTTTTTAGGGCTCTTAAAGTTGAGACAAAGGCCCAATGAGCTCAGTAACTTTGCCTTTACTTTCTTGGAGTGTTCCTAAATTTTTCTTTATCAAAAATTTGGGGATTTGTGTATTTTGGGGATGGTAGATAAATTTTAACATGGAGAAGGAACAGGAAAAAAAACTATGCTTGTACCTACAGTCATCCCTCTTTTTGCTTTTTAAAAAATTTTCCGTTTTTTAAAAAAAAAACCCAAAAAAGGCAAAGTTTTCCAAAACAGAAAAAACCCCCCCCCAAAAACCTCCATCATCAAAAGAAGCTTTTTAAAAAGAAAACCCTAAAAATCCCAAAAAATTTAAAAAAAAAGGGGTTGTCTTTTTTAAAAAAAAAAAACCTCTCATGTTAACAAAAGATGAATAGGGGGGACATTTTTGGAGAAAACACCCTTTTTCAAA
>JASPKP010008439.1:5000-11563 GCA_030674155.1 Stramonita haemastoma | reverse complement strand
TTAAATTTTCATCCACACATACAAACCACACACACACACACAACACACACACACACACACCATACATATAATATATTTTTTTAAAAATTTTTTATATATATTATTATATTTGTGGGGGTGTGTTGTGTGTGTATGTGGTGGGGGTGTTTGGTGGTGTTTTGTGTGTGGGGTTTGGGTGTTTGTGTGTGTGTGTGTGTGTGTTACGGTCACCCCTTTGTACTCTTGCGCAAGGCGTTGACTTTGTCCGAATTTTAGTATAATATGTGGTTTCATTTCCTTATTTACATTCAATCTTTGTTCTTTGTCAGTTCCTCTCGTCACTAGTCTTTTAGATAAGTTTTTTGTCTGAGCAGCTTTTTAGTGCAACAATGTCTGGCTAAAAATGAAATGGAAAAAAACTTGTCAAGTTTTAAAACCTTAACTAACAAGCAAATGGACAAGACATAAAAATATTGTATTACTGTACCCGAAGTTATAAATTTTTTCCCCATAGAGTTGCGCCATTTTTCCGAATCATGTCTTTTTTCATTGCAATATAACAAGTTAAGAAGCAAAGTTAATTTAAATTTAAGGGTTAAAAGAAAAAAATTACAATGTCCATTTTTTACACATCTAATTGAACTGAAAGCAATTTGCAAAAAAATGAACTTCATCCAAAAAAATACTGTAAAAATCTGCATTTTCTTTTTCTCGTATAGAACAATGTTGGGGGAACTGAATCCACACTGCAAAAAATTGTTTTCCCCATCACTATAACCTTAACAAACCTTAATCTTTCCCTTTTACACTTTCATCGTACAAGCCAAAAAATCAAACAAAAAACAAACAAACAAAAGAAAACAAAAAAGCAAACATAAAAAGTTTTTTTTCCGAAAAAAAAGCGTGATGAATTCATACAAAACAACCCTTGTCAAATTACACGAACGTGACACAGAGGCAGGAAGGCGTATGACTTTAGATTATCACCACACACACACACAACACACCAAAACACACACACACACACCACCACACACCACAAAACACAACACCCACACAACACACACCAACTGTCAGGCAGGTGTATGGGGGCAGGAAAAGCGATAAGACTTTATCATATCCCCACACTGATCAGAAGCTGGGGGCAGTTAGCGGTAAAAAAAAAAAGAAAAAAAAAAGCCAGTTGTGCGGGAGGCGACGTGAGAGTGTGGGCCTGAGGTGTCAGCCTCTGATAGTGGACAGGAAGGTCTGGATGTGGCCAGTACAGAAGTCAGTAGCTGGTGTAGGATTATTATCAACAGAAAACAGACAGGGGGGGGAAAAGCTGGAAGGAAAGTAATTTTACACAGAGTACAGTAAGATCTGAATCCAGCGAACCATTGGGCCCTACGAAACCCTTTAACAATCGTAAAGAAGCGTAAACTTAAAAATGAACATGGGCATATCACAAGAAAAAAAATGATTGCAAAAACAATACTGGAAAGCACGTCTAGGAAGAGGAAAAAGAGCCCAAAGGGAAGAGATGGGGGGGCAACTCAGGGAATGGACAGGCCTAGAATCAACAAAATTTTGAGAAAGGAAAACCCAGGAGAGGAATGGAGGGAATTGTTGTCAAGACTTCGGGGTGCCCCCAGGGTTGTAAGACTGATGGTAGATAGATGTGATAGATAGATAGATAGATAGATAGATAGTAGTAGATAGATAGTAGATAGATAGATAGATAGATGATAGATGATAGATAGATACATAGTAGACAGATAGATAGATAGACGATAGATAGATAGTGATGATAGTAGAAGATAGTAGATGATGATAGATAGATAGATAGATAGATAGATAGAAGACAAACGACAGACAGACAGTAAGATGGATGAGTTCAATGAAATGTTTTTAAGCATGGATTTCCCTTTTCTACCTCTTTTGTAGTGTCTTTTTGACCTAGTCTTCAGTTGTGTGTTATTGGCGTGTGTCTGTCTCTTGTCTTTGCCTATCTTTTGTTTTTTTGCGTGTGGTATTATGTCTCTCTCCGTTCCAGTTTTCTATCCACTTTTTCCTTTCGCTTCTCTGTCTCCTTTTTGTGCTACTTCTCTTCTGTGACTTTGCTGTCCTGCTGTTCCCACGATACTCATTCTGATCGGTCTGCCCCAGTCCCCTCTAGGTTTGTCAGGGTGTTCGCCAGGGTGAGGCCACGGGAGCTCATCAACATTAGGGGCGCTGCACTGCACTGCACTGCACTACGTACAGTAAAACTAACTGCGCTAACTGTCACACTGCGCTGCAGAGGACTAGACTAGACTAGATAATAGATTGACTAGAAGACTAGACTAGACTACTCTACACTACGCTACGTACATACGTACGCTACACACACTACACTACACTACACTACACTACACTACACCACCAACACTACACCACACCACACCAACCACACCAACCACCCCCCCTAACCACACACACCCCAAACCCCACCACACCACACCACACCACACCACAACCACACCACACCACACCACACCAACCAACCACACTAATTACTCTACACAAACACACCCCACTTCGACACAATAATTTCTTCCGCTCCTCATTTCAAAGCAAAATCCCTACAGTGAGAAAAGGAGACCGTGACTAAACTCTTCTCCATGCTAAGGTCAGTTGCAAGCATCACCCTGCTACGTGCTAAGCATCCGTCATTGCTGAAATCTATCATTAATTCCGAGACATTGTTAATGATCCACCCGCCCTTCCTAAAATTTGACCTCCCTCTGTAACCAGTCCAGTTCAAGACCAAAAAGTTCCCCCGGATTAAAAGTTCAATCCTTTCTGCTGTCGACAAAATGTAAGGAATTATCATTTTAAAACCTAGTTCAGAATTGGGAACAACTTTGTAAACTTTTATTGCAAAACTTTTAAATATATTATATAAAATATATTTTTTTTTTTTATATAGATTGTACAATTTCCCGAGCAATACAGCTCTAGTTGTTGTGGCGGTAGACTCCTTATAGTCATAATGGTTCGGACACAACTTCACTTGAGGAATTTTAGAAAGAGAGTTCAGAAAACGGATCAGGTAGGAAATAAGTTTCTTTAACCTCCACCCCCCCCCCTTTTCCCGTCCTTTCTTCGCATGAAATATGAAAAAAAAATGATGAAGTTTTTGGTTCGAATCTTCCAGCACAACTTGTATCATCTTTTTCGCTTTCTAATCCTGAGAGCGTGGGCCGAGCGGGAATGAATAGAATTGAACTCAATGTTCTTATACAAAATATGTCAACAAAGTTATTTTGAGAAAAATAATGTTTATAATGAAATGGTAAAAAGAGAGAGAGAGGAAGAGAGGAGAGAGAGAGAGAGAGAGAGAGAGAGAGAGAAAAGAAAAGGAGAGGGAGGAGAGAGGGGGGAGAGAGAGAGGGAGAAGAGAGAGAGAGAGAGGAGGAGAGAGAAGAGAGAGGGAGAGAGAGGGGAAGAGAGAGGGAGAGAGAGAGAGAGAGAGAGAGAGAGAGGAGCTCCTATTTCAGTGAAATAGAACAAAACTAAAGTGGTCGGGCACGTCACACGAACTCTGGACTGGCCAAAAACTACCCCACAGGGAACAGTAAAAGGACGGGACGAAGGGCGACAGAGGAACGAGGGGAAGACAACACAGAGAGTGGACGGGCCTTGAGCGGATCGATTTGCTACGGAAAGCAGAGGGCCGTAGGGAGTGGGGGAAGCTGGTTGCAAAATCTTCAGTGGTGCCCCCACAGTCTGCACAACTACGAGATAGTTGGAGGTGAAGGTTTAAAACAAATCCTGAACTAACTCGTAGAAAACACGCATGTCATTTGAAATGACCACATTTTCCTGTGTGTATATCATTCACCCAGTAATGTATCTACAACATGCAGTGGTACATTTGTTTGGATACAATTGGATCTAATGAAGTTTCCCCTTCTGAATAAAACATTTTGTACGTTTTCTAAAAAAACAAAAGTTAATTCATGTTTTAGGTGATTTTTCCTGAAACAAACATAAAGCATCATATACTAGAAATATTATATATTGTTTTATTCTGTGTATTATCTCTATGTATGTATTTAAAGCCAACATTTCAATATTCATTGGTGTTTTTAACCAAACTTAACTCATGCTTTTCTTTCAAGCATGAACCTAAATTTTTTGAAATAAATGTTTGCCCATGTTTCTTGCATTCTTATTTTATGCCTTAGAAGCAAATATCAACCCATGTTTCTTGCATTATCGTTCCATATCTTTGAAGCAAACATCGACTTATGGTGTTTAAAGCTAAAGCCACACTAACACTTTCTTCAAGTGACGTAAACACGTAAATGCTGTCATCTCTCCAACTCAAACCGAGACTGAGACATTCTGAGAACGAGGCCCCGTGTGCGAATGCACGCAAAACATATTGTGCCCACGTTAAATACTGTTTCGCTTTCCTAAGAGTAGGCCATTGTTGTGCCGGTGGGAACATTGACAATATTTACAAAACTGCATAAATAGCACAGCCGCCAAGGATTAAATTCTGACATGAAGAGTGACAGCAGCCAGTTTGTGTACAGATACCTACTATCACAGTGAACAATTTTATCGTGGGGAAACAATGAATCTGTGTCCCCTGAGAGTTATGGTAAAAGTGAAGTTATGCAAGACTCCTTGAAATGGGCAATTTAAAATCCTCCGTTATCCCCCCCCCCCCCCCTCTCCCCCTCCCTATCACTCTGCATTTACACCCCTCCTTCCCCCCCCCTTAGCTTATCCCCCTCTCCCTTACTATCCTCCTCCCCTCCCCCCCACTTACCTATCCCCCTCTCCATCCCCCCTCCTTCCCCCCATACCTATCCCCCTCCTGCCCCCCCTCTTCCCATTCCCTCTCCCTTCTACTTATCCCCCCTCCTGCCCCTACCTACCCCCCTCCTCTCCAAACACAGAAAAAAAATAAGCACGAACATGGGAAGATAGACGACACATCTCCTCCAAAGCTTGGAGGATTAGAAGTTAGGGGCGATTCTCGTAGATCTGCCATTCTAATTCAAAGCTTAAGTTGTTGCTTTCATAGTTTTGCAACATATTATTACACTAACAAGTCCACATTTTAAAGGTTCTTTTCCCATGTCTGCTCAGAAAATTTGAAAAAAAACTTAATCTTAAACATTTTTATCACAATGTCTTGTTTCAAAAGGTAACACCACAGTCTACAATTTTATCTAAAAAATATTGCAGCTTCATTTACGTTAGATACAGATTTTCCTCTGGACTTCTGAGTAACTTCAAACAATAAAAAGGAACATAACGGTTTGTTGACAGCCTTTGAAGGGAGGGTAATATTGCCTTATAATAAATTAATGTTTTATCACGCATATAGAATGTCTAGAAATTCTAAATACATACAGCATAAATTAACACAGGTAAAACAAGTTACAATTTGAAGACAGTTACCTTGGCAAATTTGTTATCTGGGGGCAATGCAGGGACAGATAAGAAATGAAACAGGATGGAACAATTTTTGTTTGAAATAAATATATCTTGAGACTGGATTGAAAACTGCCATAAGTAGGCTTTTATAGAAGTGAAAGAGGGGGGGTATTCCAGATTGATGGAGCAGAAATAGAAAAAGAGAAATAACAGAGATGCACACACACACACCACACACACACACACACACACACCACACACACACACCACACACAACACCACACACCTCTCTCTTCTCTCTCTCTCTCTCTCTCTCTCTCACACACACACACATGCTGTGTGGCTATTTCATGTCAATAGTACTTCCCCTTCACAAACTATTTAAAGAATTCAATCCCTTTTGATTGTTTGAAGTTGCTTAGTAGTCCAGATAAAAGTTGCCATAATCATGGAAAAGAAGCAGCAACTTTCATATGAATTTATAGGAATTGCTGTTTACCGGTCTTGAACAAGTACATGATGAGTAATGATTGTAAATATAAATCTTTTTTCATTTTCAAACTAATTTAGGAAAACACCTTCAAAGTTTGGAATTGTTTGTTTAATAACATGCCATAAAAATTAGATTGCAGTAACTTAAGCTGAGTTTAGGAATGGCAGATCTCTACGGGGATCTTCCCCTAACTTCTAATCCTCTGAGCTTTGGAGGCTCTTTTTGGGAGGAAATGTGTTGTCTATCTTCCTGTGTTTGTTGCCTGGTATGGGGGAAGGAAGGGGGGGGGATTAGGGTGGGGGGGGGAGTAGGACGGGCGGTAGGAGAATGGAACAGGAGGGGGATAGGAGGGAGGACAGGAGGGGATAGGTAGGAGGAGGGGATAGGTAGGAGGAGATAGGTAGGAAGAGGGGGGTAGGTACAGGAGGGGATAGGTAGGAAGAGGGGGGAGGAAGGAGGGGATAGGTAGGAAGAGGGGGGTAGGCAGGCGAGGGATAGGTAGGAGGAGGGGGATAGGACAGGAGGGGATAGGTAGGACGAGGGGGGTATTAGGTAGGAGGAGGGGGTAGGACAGGAGGGGGATACGGAGGAGGACAGGAGGTTTTTATTTTTATTTTTTATTTTATACAACTTTATGTCACAGCAGATTTCTCTGCGTGAAATTCGGGCTGCT
>JASPKP010008438.1:0-11563 GCA_030674155.1 Stramonita haemastoma | reverse complement strand
TTTAAAAAAAAGGAAAAAAGTATTTTTCAGATTTTAAAAACGTACTCAACACTGAAAAAAAGATATCGTAGATTATGAAACAAGATTTACAAACTTAAAAAAAAAACCCAAAAACCAACAAAATAGGATAAATAAAGGGGGGGAAATTACCATTTTAAAAGCTAGTGTTTAAAAATTACTAAATTAGGGGATACAGAGTGTAAAAAAGCTAATGTTTACAAAATAACAGGTGATTGAACAAGATATAAATGGGGTGTTTACAAAAAAATAGAAATGATTTAAAAAATTTAAAAACGGGTATGCCCCAATATAAAAAAAAGTTTGCTTACCACCAAATTATAAAAAAAACCTGAGTTTTTTTTCTTTCACTCCAAAAAAAAAATTTTGCTTACAGTTTTTTTTAAATGTTATCAGGATTTTACTTTGGATAATGGAAAAACATCACGTCTTTTTTCATCCGCCCCCGTGTGTATAAAATTTTGAAAATTTGTCTTGTTCCCCCGGCACAGATGGCCTCCCTTTTACGAAAGCGGAACAAGATTTCGTGTGCACAGAGGTTCTGGTGCGTTCGCACGGGGGCCTCGGTTTACAGTCTCACCCAAGGACTTTTGGGGGAAATGGAGTCCGCACTGTGTTAACTAAGGGGGGAAATCCCTCGCCGGGAATCAAAAATCGAGTGTCAAATTGCCAGGCAATGTTCTGACCACTGGCTATCCCGTCCCCCCCTGCGTTTGTGTGTTGTGTGTGTGTGGTGTGTGTGTGTGTGTGGGGGATGTGTTTGTTTTTATACTTAAACAATAACAAATTATGTTACAAAAAAGTGAGTTTACAACAATAGAAAAAGGTGATGTTAACAACCCAATTTTAAAAATATGGTATTTCAGCAATACAAAAAAGCTGATGTTAAAAAACATATAGTTTTTGGGTATTGCAACAGTACAAAAAACTGATGTTAACAACAAATAGAATACCCGTGTTACAACAGTATAAAAAATTTACATCTATTTTCAATTTTGGTACTTACTTAAAAAAAAAAGCTGGTTAACAACAATATAAATTACTGCACTTGCAACAATTCAAAAAGCAAATGTTAAAACCCAATTTTAAAAAACTGATTATTCAAAAAAAAAAAATCTGATTTTTTTAACAACTTTTATAAATTTACTGGGTACTTAAAACAATATAAAAAGTTTAACCTATATAAATTTTAAGGTACTTTACATTTTAAAAAAAAAAAAAGGAAAACTACGTTAACAAAAATTATTTATGGTTTTTTCAATATAAAAAAATTGATTTTTTCAACAATAAAATTAGGGTTTACTTACAGCATAAAAAAAGCTGATGTTAACAAATCTTTTTCTGGTACTTAAAAAACCAAAAAAAAAGTGTTCGAAAATATCAATCACTGGTAATTACATTTATAAAAAATTGATGTTAACACAATAAAAATGGACGCTCCCCCAAAATGAGTCGATTCCACATAACCCTTTTTTCTGCTGAAGCCTTTAAAGGCAGTGGGGTTTCAATTGGAAATTTTTCCCAGATTTGTGTTTATTACAATTTATAGCCATTTTTCTATTGTAATGAATATAAGTCATTTTTTGGATGTTTTTTTTTAAAAAGTGTTTTAAAAAAAATGCCCCGCCCTCATTTGACCATTTATTATGATGTTTTAAACTTTCCATTTCTCGTTTTGTCAATCCCCCAGTCTATCATTTAAATTGTATTACTTTTCACAGAATTGTCCGATTTTCAATCGTTTTTTTATTGTATAGCCATTTCATTTAGATTAATAAAATGTCAAATAACAAAAAATTTGGGCCCCTTTGGGGCAATGCGACTTTTATGTGGTGGAACTTTACAAATTATGGTACTTACAATAACAAAAAAGTTAATGTTTTTCCAAAATTTTTTGACTGGTTTTGCAACAAAACAAAAATCTAAAGTTTACAGCTTATGTTTTTTGATACTTAAACAAAACAAAAAGATAATGTTTACCAAAAAAAATTTTTTGGTTTTTACAACAATACAAAAATGTGTTTTTTTCAACAATTAAATTTGGTACTTCTTCATCTTCACCTTCCCGTATACCCGTGGACCGTGAGGGGACAATGAGATTTTGCAACCAGTTCCTTCCACGGGCCTTGCTCTCCTAGTAGATCCTTCCACCCAAGCCTGTCCACTCTCTGATGTTTTTCTTTCCATTGTTTTTCTGTCTGCTCTTGTCTCCCTCCCTTACTGTTCCCTGTAAGACTGTCTTGGCCCGTCCAGTGGTTGTGTGACGTGACCTACCACTTTCACTGTAGTTGGAGCTTCCATATGGACGATGGTGTTTCTTATTCTTTTTCACTTTTCGTTAGTGAGTGATTCTGTTGAAATGCCAAGGGTTTGTGAAATGTCATCTCCTTTGCCTGTATCCTTCTTTCAATGTCTGCTGTTAGGTCTGTTTCACTGGTACAGAAAAACAGGACATGATAGGGAACGCATCGTTGATCTTGAAGTGATGGCGAGTCTTTTTATTCCAGAGGACTTTTTTTTGGTCATTGCAGCTGTGGTCTGGGCTTCCTGGAGAGAATTCGGTTTTGATCCTTCATCTGATATATGGTCCCCAGTTTTTGAAGTACGGAAAATTCGATTTTTTTCTTACATCTAAAAAAAGGCATTTGTGATGCTTTTGGCATATTTGTATCGCTGGGTTTTTTCTTACTGATTTTTACCCATTTGCTGGAGGCTTCATAAGGTATTTTCCAGGCTGATTGCTCTTGTTCTTCTCCAAATAGGCCGTTATGTCTCGGGGAAAACGTAAATTTGTGATTGTTTGCTCAGTGCTGACGTTCTCTTATGCTTTTCGTGCACAGCCTTATTTTTTCTAAGAAGACTTGAAGAGGGTGGGAGGAGAGACATCCTTGGCGACTCAATTGTGGTCCGGAACCAAAACTTATGTTGTTTTTTATAGTTGATGCGTGGTTGCCTTTCTATCAGGCATTCTATGCCCCTTTATAGGTTGTTTTGCAACCCCATGGTTGCCACAGAGCTGCATGCTAGACTCTGTTGAAGCCTTCTTAAAGTCCACAAAGACTGGGAAAAATCTTGTTGGTGTTGAAAAAAATTTCTCACGAATTTTTTTAAGATTGAAAATTTGTTTTTGGGTTTTGTTCCTCCTGCTCTGAACCCTGCCTGCTCTTCTTTGATAATTTTCTCAGCTTGAGGCTTTAGTCTGTTCAGGAGGGTTTTAGAATGACTTTTGCTTGGAGGGCTCATCAGGCTGGGGTTTAGGGTTTTTTAGCAGAGTTGTAAGTTGCTTTTTGGGGGAGAGTGAAAACCCGGGGGAGTGTGTCCAGGTGTTGGCCACTCCCTGTCTCCCAGATCTTATGCGCGTAAGAACCCTCTACCAGGGTCTCTCTCCGCTGGGCCAGTTCTGAGGGAATGTTGTCCACTCCTGTGACTTCCCTTTTTTTAGTGTTTTATTGATTTTTCAACTTTCCCTGCAGGAGGGGGTTTTAGCTTTAATGTTGGTTGGGGAAGGCACCTAGCACTTGGGGGGCTTGTTGTTGTGTGAGGTACAGTCAGAGCAGTATCGTCCCCCCTTTTAAAATATCTTTTCCTCGGGAATTTCCTGCTTTGTCTTGGATGGTAGGGGTTCTCCCTTGTTTTTAGCTTGTCAGTTTTTTCACAAAAAGGAAGCTTTTCTTGCTGTTGTTTTTCTGCAGGTTTTCTTCCATAGCTTTGCATTGTTCTTCGATCCCCAAATCTCCTTTGTTTTTCATGCCTTTTTTTTTTTTTTTTTCTTGTTGGTTAAATTTCTTGTATAAAAATACCCTTTTCCCTCTGTCATCTTTGTTCAGTTCTCTGCATTTGTCGGGACAGCTTAGTTAAAACAAAAGTCTGTTATAACAAAAAAATTTTTAAAAAGCTGTGTTTAAAAAATATAAAATTACGGGCATAATAAATAAAAAAAGTTCCTTTCCCAACAATTAAATTTTCTGTTATTAAAAAAATACAAAAAGCTGAGGTTTTCAAAAATTTAAAAAAGGTATTTACAAAAATTCAAAAAATATGTTTACAAAAAATACAGAAAGCTGTATTTCAACAATTAAAAGTTGATGTTTTTCAACAAAAAAAAAAGTGATGTTTACAAAAATCAATTATTGATGTTTACAACAAAAAAAATGTTGTTGTTTACAAGAATATAAAAAATTTGATGTTTACAAACAATTAAAAAGCTGTTTGTTTACATTATTTTAAAAGTTTTTTAAACAAAAATAGAAAATTTTGATTTTAAAACGGGTCATAAAAATTATGGTACTAACAACAATATAAAACAGTAAAGTTAACAACAATATAAAATTTGGGGTTACTAAAAAAACAATATAAAAAGTTATGTTAACTAAAATTCAAAATTTTTTAACCGGTTTTTTACAACAATAAAAAAAGCGGGGTTAACAACAATAAAAAATTTTACGGGTTTTACTTACGCAATACAAAAAGGTGTTGGGAAAGTAAAAAAAATTTAAACGGGTTTACTTACATCAATAAAAAAAAGGGTTTAGGGACGTTAAAAAAATTTTTTTTTTTGGTATTTTAAAAAACAATTTTAAAATAGTGTATGTTTAAAACAAAATGTTTTTAATTGGTACTTACAGCAAAAAAAAAAAACTGATGTTTAAAAAACCAAAAATAAACTATGGAAATTAAAAAAACAATACAAAAAGTGTTTTTTAAAACAATTAAAAACGGGTATTCACAGAAAAAAGCTGATTTTTTATAATTATAAAAAAAAGTGATTTTTAAACAACAATTAAATTACGGGTTATTTTCAGTCTTACAAAAAATTTGATTTTTTACAAAATATAAAACAATGGGTACTTAACAACAATACAAAAAGTTTATGTTTACAACAATTTTAAAAAATTTTGGTACTTACACCCCAATCCCAAAAAGTTCATTTTGGGAAAACCAATACAAAACGCTAATGTTTACAACGAATAAAATTTACTGGTTAAAAAAAAAAAAAAATTCATTTTTAAAAAAAAATTTTGGTTTTTTTAACCTTTTTTCTTCAAAAATTTCCGCCAAAGGGGCTCCCTAAATTTCCAGACCACTGAATCTCTAGGGGGTAGATTCATTTTCCATCATATTTTTTTTTCAGAAACTTTTTTTTGCATACCATTTAGCTAGGGCCTGACGAATTTTTTTTCCCTCATCATCTGGTAACGAAGACTAAGAGCCTTTCAAAGTCATTTGTTTCTCCCCAAAAATTTTTTTTTTTTCTTAAAATCAATTTCAGAACTTCCTGATTTACATTTTTGTCTTCACTTGTTAAAAACGTGCTGAGCCATTGCTCAGCTGCAATGAAAGAAACTGCAAAACGAGCCAGGGGCTTTTTTCCGTTTAGGGCAAAAAGGGGAAGTGTGGGACTTCAGTTCACCCCCTTTTCCCTTACGCTACGCTGACGCTGACACGATGTTGCTACGCCGCTCAAATAGCATGGGGAAAAAGGTGTACAAGAAAGGATTGAGGGCGGAATTGAAAGGCAGGACAAAGATGGCCATGGCCACATTGACATCTCCAGAAATGGGAACACCACTCTTGGCCAGCAGTCCCAGCAGACCTATGGGGAACCAGCAGAGGAAGTCAGAAATCACCACAGCCAGCAGACGTTTGGCAACAGCCATGTCTTTGGCCTTCTTGCTGGAATTCCCCATAGCTTTCCCTTTGGAATGCATTGACCAGAAAATCAAAAACTGGCCAAGAGCAATCAGAAGGAATAGGATGAAGTTGAAGGCAATCATGACACCAAAGGCATAGTCACTTCCATGGAAGGCCTTCCTCGTAATGGGCAAAGGGATGCAGATCCCTGTCTGGCTGTAGAAATCCCAGGGTGGAGAGAAGGAAGGAGAGGGATGACAGCAAGCAGCACCCCCACCATCCATCCAACAAGGCATGTACACTGAGCAGACTTTAGGGTGAAGCCAATATTTTTGTGAGGAAACTCTACAAGCAGAAAGCGTTCAAGTGTGATGAAACAGATGAGAAAAGCCGATACCTCACTTGACAGAAAGGATAAAAAGCCAGCTATTTGGCAAGCTATACTGTTTTTCCAGTGTGTGTCACTCCATTCATATGTTCCATAGTAGATTTGGTCAGCTATTCCAATAATGGCTAGGTAGAGGCCCATCAAGAAATCAGACACACACAAATGAGTAACGAAAGTATCAAAGCCATGAGCCGCTGTCACTCCCTTGGCAAAGACACGATACAGGAAACTGACACAATTCCCCACAAGAGCAAATATGGCATAGACAGCAAGAAATATTCTGAAAGCATCAGTTCTCAGTAGAGTGGCACAAGAAGACACTTCATCAGACGGAGCATAACAATCTTTTGGGTCAAAGTCTTCAGGCAGAATGTTGGGACAACATATCTGGAATTTGGAAGCATAGATGTTTTCTAGTTCAGACAAACCTTTGAACATGTTTCCATAGAACTCAGTCACTGGACAGAGCGAGATATCCAGAACCTGCAGTTTACGCAGTGCACTAAATCCTGGTTCCAGTATTTTCTGCAGTCTGCTTCCAGAGAGGTTCAGGTGCTGAATGTTGGGGAAAGGCACTAAAGATGCATTGGTGATCTCTTCTGTGCCCCCACCTGACATATCCAGGAAAATCAAATCAGTAAAAGTTGTGTCGAACAAATGTATGGAATTCAACGAGATCAGTTCATTAAAAGCAAGGGAAAGAGAACGCAGATTTGTCATCATTTTAAAAGACAACTCTGTGATGCTTGCTAAAGAATTGTGACTGAGATCCAGGCTGTGTAGATTTGGCAAACTGACAACATCAATCCTTTTCAAGCGGCAGTGTGCCAGGCTCAGATAGACCAAGAGATGATTACTGGCCATGTCCTGTAAGGTCATGCCTGTGTTGTCAGCATTCACATACCTCAGCCTAGGGTAACGATCTGCTGAAAACTTCTCCCAGCAAATAAAAGCAAATCCCAAACACGCACAGTTTGGGGGGCAAGTCGTGTTACACATCAGTTCATCATCGTGTCTTGGACACTGGAAGTTACCATCACACAGATGATCTGCATGGACACACAGGTCTGCTCCGAGACAGCGGTAAAAAACCCGGACAGGTGTAGGAGTCACAGTCTGCTTCATCCTCCTTCTCTGGACAGTCAGCGACCTCGTTACACCGCAGGTAGACAGGCAGACAGTAGCCCTCACCTGCACACTGGAAATGGGTTTCTGGGCACACGGGATTCCCTTGGGAAACGTTAACAGCTTCTACAGTGATGTTACCTGTGGTAGTGAATCTGATGATGGCAGGGGGAGGAACTGTGTTGGAGAAACTGACTGTGGACCTCAAGCAAAACAGCTCGTCACTCCCGTCCACACAATGTAACTTTCCATCACAACGTGAGGCGAGTGGGAAGCACTGAAACCACAGAAGTAGTACCATGTCAAACAATTCTGTATCCACATGTTACATATATCCATCTCTACATAAATCCAATCGGAATCATGTTGGTTTGTGGAAGTATTTATCTAACAGCAGCCCATCTCAGTTACCACCAAATCACTGACCTTGTTTATTCATTGGCTGTTCTTCAGTTTCCTCAAGGTTAACAGAAAATGGTTTAACTGATGTCTGCTTTGTCAGCTGACACTTTGCTAGACACTCACATGGTCTATATACTGCAGCACTGTGTTTCTGCAATGATGTGAAGAATCAAAATATTCCAAATACAGAGATATACTGTCTGTTCATAGACTTCTAGAAATAAAGTTAGAAAAAATATATATGCATATATTTATGTATATATTTATATATATATGTGCATAGATAGATAGATACATAGATAGATACATAGATACATAGCAAGTAGTAGGCACTCATCAGTCTCGGAAGACTATGGAGTTTCGCTCTAGTCTTTAGAGCGCAAAGCCTGGGCAAGTATGTATGGAGGGCAGGCCGTTACCCATGCAGCAGACCCCCCCCCTTCTCCACGGCACTGGAATGATCCATTGGAAGGGCATTGACCGATACGAATGGTTCCAGTACCGTCGCAGGAGCCACCAGGACGTTGCCATATACCTACAGCCCCGAGCCGCTCTGGGACTCAAACTCCCCGATTTTTCCTCAGGGATGGTGTCTAAACACGACACCCGTGTGCATGCTGGTTTGTTATAATTTTGTCATCCGCTCCTACCGGCACACGATGGCCTACTCTTCCGAAAGGTGGAACGGGGTTTTAATGTGTGCGCAAGATGTTCTGCGTGCATACGCACACGGGGCCTCGGTTTCGAGTCTCATCCGAATGACTTTGACATTCAGTTCGATTTTTTTGTCAAACTGGGAAGAAAGGGCGAGGCTGGGTACGAACCCAGAAACTCACGATTTACATATTGGCAGGCGAACATCTTAACCATCCTGCCACCGTCCTTCCATAGCTACATAGCTAGATACAGAGATACATAGATACACAGACAGATGCATAGATATGTATATATACTTATGTATATATAAAAGAAGGCACCCATCAGTCTCGGAAGACTATGGATTTGCACTCGTCTTTAGAGCGCAAAGCCTGGGTAAGTAAGTATGGAGGGCAAGCTGTTACCCATGCAGCAGATCCCCCCTCTCCACGCCACTGGAATGATCCATTGGAAAGCAATTGACCGATACGAATGATTCCAGTACCGTCGTAGGAGCCACCAGAACGTTGCCATGTACAGCCCCGAGCCGCCCTGGGGCTTCAACTCCCCGAGTTTTCCTCAGGGAGGGTGTCTAAACACGACACCTGTGTGCATGCTGGGTTTTTATTAATTTTGTCATCCGCTGCTACCGACACACGATGGCCCGCTCTTCCGAAAGGCGGAACGGGATTTTAACGTATGCGCAAGATGTTCTGTGTGTACTGATGTTCTGATGTTTGTTTGTACAAGGGGCCTCGGTTTATAGTGTTATCTGAATTACTTTGACATTCAGTTCGATTTTTTCGTCAAACCGGGAAGAAAGGGCGAGGCTGGGTACGAACCCGGAAACTCACGTTTTACATATTGGCAGGCGGACGTCTTTACCAACCTGCCACCTTCCTTCCTACGTGTATACATGCACACATATACATGTATGTCTATAGATATACATTTGTAATAGTAATATAGTAATAGTAATAGTGGGGATGGGATAGCTCAGTGGTCATAGCACTCGCTTTCCCCAAGCTAAGGTTAAGCAGCATCAAGCATGGTTACCAACTGGATGGGTGACTGTTTGCAAGCCTTAGCTTTAGTACAGTCTCCTAGTTCACCCAGTTGTAAATGGGTAGCCTAATTGCCCTCTTTAGGGTCAAGGAAGGCAAAGCAATGGAGAGGAGATGGGCACCACTTTAATATACTGGCCCTTAGAGAAGCTGAGGTGTCTGGTGCCAACATAAGTTATGGGACACCTTTATCTTTTTAACAGTAGAATAGGTCCTTTTTATACATGTATATATACACAAAGTGGAATCTGCAGACTGAATTGATACACGTCTGTTTTATTCACAGATTTGAATTACTATGTAAATGATTATGCTAATACTTCTAGCATTACATAAAAAGCAATAAGAATGATAGAATCTGACCACCCTTGGATGAACTCTGCAATAATCTATTGGTCTGTGTCTGTCTCTGTGCCTCTCTGTGTACAATAGTTACTTTGTAACTAGCATTGCAAAAAGTTTACCTAGCAATCGAATCAGATTTCACCCAGCTGACATAACTGGTAAGCATCAGTATAGGTTGTATGGCCACCCACATTTATCAAGTGCTGTAGTTACCTGTTTGGATTTCTGACACACGAAGTGGCTGGAAGGACAAGGTGGAAAGTCACAGAAGTCTTCATCACTCGAGTCGTCACAGTCCCTGTGGTGGTCACACAGCAAAGAGTAATGCACACATTGCTGGTCATTCTTGCAGGTGAACGTTGTTCTCGCCAGGAGAGGATTACCCGTCAAACATCGTTGGATTTCCCGTTCCTTATTTCCGTTACAGCGACTGGCAGGATCACACCGCAGAAACGTATGAGTTGCTTGACCATCTAAGCACTGACTCATGTGTGGGCGGGTCACAGCTGTTCTTGAAGGCAATGGGAGTATGACTTTTAACTGCCATCTGGACTCCATGTCTTGACCAATCTGAGACTCAATTTCGCACAAGTAGCCAGCAAATAAAGGTCGATAGGTTGGCCAGATGAACATCCGCCGCTGTCTGTATTTCAAAACAGCGCTGTAGGGAGGAGGACCTTCAGGCTCCTGACCAATGTCCAGGTAGTATGCCATGGTGCCATCAGACCACTGCCACATTGAGGAGTACCTGGAATAACCAGAAGATTACATGGTGGAGAGTATCAGATTACCTGAGGCAGCCAAACTTTAGTTTACCTGTGAAGGGTCTAGCATAGATATCAGTAGATATATCAACATAGAAAAAGGTCGATAACGATAATGAATTTGACACATATAATTCGAAGCGTGTTTCTCTACCTGAAGAAGAATTTTTTTTAAAATAGCATTAGCTTGCTCATTTTTGCTCATTTGTAAAAACTCATATACAATAGGAAGTACCTTTATTTAGAATTAGACATTTTAAACACACTACATAGAATAAGCAGAAACAAAGGTAATCAGGTCTCTGTTTTTTTAATAAAAATTAAGTGTACAATGTAAAAATAAAATGAGGCTTTCTCTTTTTTGTGCTTCAAGGGTAGAAGTATGCTTACAGGTCATGCAGATGACGTTGTAAGCGTTGCTTCAGTCCAACAAGAAGAGGAAGTGTGCTTCTCGTATTATACCAAAGCTTGGCCACGGTTCTCCATTCCTGCTCTGTGTTCAGACTGACCAGGTAGCCTCTGTTCTGCCTGCAACTGAAGTGAGCCTCATCCCAGGTAATCCTCCTGCCAGGGTAGAAAAACCGGTAGCATTTTCCCTCCATCTGCATTGAAAATTTTCTTCCCCCACACAGGTCTGCTGGGGGACATGTCCCGGACAGTCTGTCTGCAGCGTTATCGCAGAACGTTTCATGACTGCATACAAAATGCTGCACTAGGATTGGACCTTTCGTCCCAGAGCAAACCCACTTGCCATCCCTGAGCTGTACGGGAGGATCTTCAGGGCTGTGGATGGAGTAGAGGAGTTTGAACTTTATCCTACACTTACAGGAGGGGTAAACCTTGACGGACAGAGCAGCAGTTTGGTAAGTCACTGGAAGGGCATCCATGTATTTGTAGAGTTTGATGATTGGGGTTCCTGTACAGGTGGGGGTGAGGTAGATGGCGAGGTAACAGGAGAAAGTTGAACTAGGAAAAATGACAGAGTCCACAAAACTGAGCATGATAAACTCGTTGTTGGAGGACTTCAGTGTCACGCAGACCGGCCTCTCTTCTCTGTGAAGCCAGCCTTTTTGCCACCGTTGTGATTGTATGAATCCTGTTCACACACACACACACACACACACACACACACACACACACACACACACACACACACACACACACACACACACAAACACACACACACACAA
>JASPKP010008437.1:0-11564 GCA_030674155.1 Stramonita haemastoma | reverse complement strand
CCCGGGCCATTTCCCCATAGATTCACTTACTCCGAATTTTGTACAAAGAATATTATCACTGTTTTTAATCATCTTTAGTAGTATTTTCGTTTTTATCATAAATCATCATCATCATCGCCCATTATTGTTATTATTATTATTATTATCATCATCATCATCATCATCATCATCATCATCATCATCATCCATCATCATCATCATCATTATTCACATTAGTCTCTAAAGACAGAGTGCAACTCATGTCTTTTCGGACTTATGGTGCCTATTATTATATTATTATTATTATTATTATTATTATTATTATTATTATTTATTATTATTACTAATTATTATTACTATTATTATTTTTATCATCATCATCATCACTCATCATCATTCATTATTATTATTATTATTATTATTATATTATTATTATTATTATTATTATTATTATTATTTTGTGGGTCATTGGTGTAAAAGTTCAAATGCCAATATTAAAATGTTATGCTTTAAACTATGTAAAGATTGTCTTCCTCCATTACATACTCTTAGTATGAGCTTTACACTCCATAAAAGGATAAAAAAAAATCTTCTGAAACAGAGTACAGCTGCCTATATAGTAAAGCACTTGAAAAAAAAAACCGGCCATTTCTTATATTTTTTCTAATCTCAGTGATATTCCCAAGTATGATGTGCGAAACAGAGTACATGTTCTTGAGTACTCTCAGAGGGTTAAGCTATGGAACGACCCAACAACAGATCCACATACTGGTATTACCTTTATGGTGCTTCCACTAGCTCGTGCCGCATCCTCAGGCATTGAAGTACCTAGGACGGGAACAGTCTTGATGACAAAAGGATTCTTCTTCTTCGTCGAACGCCTGACAGCAGCCTGTGTCTGTCCCATGAGCAACATTGTGTTGCGATCGCCATTAAGCGTCCGACAAGTCAGGTCCAGCGCTTCCGACTTCGGCATGGCGATGACAGAATGATTCTAGGAAAAGAAAATCAAGATATTTTTGAACTCGAATGCTTGCACGCGCATGCACGCAAACAACGCACACACGCACACATACACGCACCCCACGCCCCGGCACGCGCACACACACAAAGCACGTGGCCATACACATACCAACTAGAGAGAGAGAGAAAAGAGAGAGAGAAGAGAGGGGAGAGAGAAGAAGAGAAGAGAAGAGAGAGAGAGAGAGAGAAGACAAGACAGACAGACAGACAGACAGACGACAGACAGACAGACAGACAGACAGACGAAGACAAGAGACAGACAGAGAAGAGGGAGAAGAGGAAAGAGAGACAGAGAGAGAGATATGGAGAGATAGGGAGAGACATGAGACAGAGAGAGAGAAGGAGAGAATTATATATATTATATACATATATATTATATATATAAATGAGTATATATTACTGGGGGATGTATTTATATACAGAGAGGGGAATGGAGCGCGCGCGCGCGCGCGACGCGATCGACGAGCGAGAGATAGAGAGAGACAGAAGACAGAAAACAGACAGACAGACAGACAGAACAGAACAGACAGAGTGAGAGACAACAGACAGAGTGAGAGACAGAGACAAAGAGAAGACAGAACAGAGTGAGAGACAAGAGACAAAGAGACAGGGAGAGAGAGAATAACACTGATACAAGAACAAAAAAAGTTAGCACTGAAGAAAAGGGAATAAAAGTTTTTCCTAGATTCGAACACCAGTTTGTCTGGAGATAGGGAATTGGAAAAAAGTCCACATATCAGCACCACACCACACAGAACGACAGAGTTAAACAAATGCAATACGATTAAGATAAAAACACAAATAGTAAATAAAAAAATACGTACAATACGAAAACAATTTTAAAACAACACAAGATACGATGCACCGGAAACACCCAACAAAAACAACAATTACAGCTAAAACTACAACAAGATGACACACGGGTAAGGGGCCCTATACCTTATTGGGTGTTTTCCATTTGCGCCGTGCCGCGTCCTCAGGCATTGAAGTACCTAGACGAGAACAGCCTTGATTGCGGAAGGATTTCTACACAAAAAATTGCGACATTTCATAAACGTAATGCCTGCACACGGCACACAACACATATAACTCATCCACACACACCACTCTCTCTCTCATCTCCTCATCTCTCTCTCTCTCTCTCTCTCTCTCTCTCTCTCTCTCTCATCCTCTCTCTTTATATATATTATATATATATATATATATATATATATATATATATATATAATAGAGAGAGAGGACGAGGAAGGGAGGGAGGGACAGAGAGGGGTAGAAGAGGAGGGGGGAGGGAGGGCAGAGGGGGAGTGAGAATCGAGAGATAGAAGAGATATATATATATAATATATATATAATAAATAGGAGAGAGAGGGGGAGAGAGAGGGAGAGAGAGAGAGGGAGAGAGAGAAGAGGAAGAGAGAGAGAGAGAGGAGAAGAGGAGAGAGAGATTATGTATATATGTTGTGTATTCTCTACATTTCAGAAAATGCAGTTTCTAGGATGTTTTTAGCAATTAACAGGTGTCTAAGCTTTTCTTCACATCATGCTGGCGATTTGTTTTTGTCTGGTCGAATTTCTAATTGTTACAATTATGAAATCTTTGATACCCAGGTTTAATCTTGACAGTGCTTAACACATCAGGGGGACATTTTGTCATCATCTTTCATAATTTCTATTCATGCTTGCTGGTGCTTTACTTTCATTCGGTATACAGGATGCTTGAATATCAGAAAAGCCTTCCATAAAGTGCTGGAAGTTTTGTTCTTTCGGAATTATGGAAACTAGGAATTTCAACATAAATCTTAAAACTTCGCAGTGGTACATCGAAAAGACAAAGCACAAAAAAGAAGACAACATTGCACGTGTACTTACCTCTGTTGAGGTCTTGATTACGTGTACAATCACGACGTCAGAGACAGGGCCAGAGAACTAAGATGACCCACATGACTTTTTGACATCTATGCTAAGACTTTTAAGGAATCAGGGCGAGATGGAAGAGACCCTGCAGTCAGAGCAAATGCTTAAACAAAGTCTGGGGGCTGGATTGTCCTTTCCCCTTGAGCACTATGCGGTTCTGCGCTGTGCCAGTCTTACACCAAACCCAAGTCGACGCCTATGCTGCCAGTCTCTGTGATCACAGTATAAGGTTTCAAAGGCTCCTGATGAAGTTCGGAATCCGCGATCGTAGCCTTACCGAAAACTCCAGGGACAAATTTGTGATTTGGGAAATATGAAAGACTGAAGTCCACGTGTGAACATGATGCACGCAGGCATAGACAGGTTGTAACTGGTACAAAGATACCTGTGAAGAATGCAAGGTAGCCCTTTCATGGAAGGAGGCTTTGCAATTCTTACCTTTCACATGCTGCTGCATGTCGAATGTCCGATGTCCACAGAGACCCCAGTCCTCACTGCTCTCATCGCAATTTGATCCCTGAATTGTTTCAGAGATACAGGTCATGCAGACATGATGACGAAAAGCCCCCAAACTTCTATCAACTTTGCTCCTTCAGCCTAGTGGGATCTGATCCTAGATCCCTGGGCAACAATGCTAGGCTCTGCACTGGATTCGCCCTTCAGGGGCTGGTCTTTCAGGTTTGCCCTTCTGCCTTCGTTGCTCAGGGGCTGTCTTTCAGGAGTTTGCCCTTCAGGGCTGGTTTTTCAGGAGTGTTGCCTCTTGAGGGTGCCTTGGGCTCTTTTCAGGAGTGTGGCCTTCAGGGGCTGGTCTTCAGGAGTGTGCCCTTCAGGGGCTGGTCTTTAGGAGTTTGCCCTTCAGGGGCTGGTATTTCAGGAGTTGTGCCCTTCAGGGGCTTGGTCTTTCAGGAGTGTGCCCTTCAGGGGCTGGTCTTTCAGGAGTGTGCCCTTCAGGGGCTGGTCTTTCAGGAGTTTTGCCATTCAGGGCGGTCTCTTCAGGGTGTGCCCTTCAGGAGTTGGTCTTTAGAGTTTGCCCTTGGGGGGGAGGTCTTTCGGGATTTTGCCCTTTGGGGGCCTTTTTGCATGCAGGATTTTGCCCTTCAGGGGTTTATTTTTGCATGTTGCCCTTCGGGGGTCGTTTTGCATCAGGATTTTGCCCTTCAGGGGCTGTTTTGATGGGATTTTGCCCTTCAGGGGGTGTTTGCATGGGGATTTTGCCCTTCGGGCCTGTTTTGCAAACGGTTTTGTCCCAGGGCTTGTTTGCAGGGGCTGCCATTGGGGGGGGGTTTTGTTTTGCATGTGCAGCCCTTTAGTTAAAGTCTGTCACGGAAAAGGCTATCAGGCCGGTGTTTTTCCCCCGTTTCTGGGGGCGTTAAACGATTGAGAGCCATAGACCCCCCCTGAAGGACGCCTCTTCGCGGGTTTTAACCCCCAAAACCAAAAGGTTGGAAACCCCCCCTTTTCCCCGGGGTGGGGTGAGAAAATAGCCGTAAAGGCCTTTTCCAAGGGCACAAGCCATGCCGAAAAATGGGATCGGGAAACCCCCAACCTTTAGATTACAGTCCAACGCCCTAAAACCCCTAGACTACAGGGCGGCAAGCAGCCCCTTTTGGGGGCTTTTTTCCAGACTTTTGCCCTTTAAAAATCAACCCTTTGGGCTGTGTTTAAGATTGCTCCTTGTCTCCGGTTTTAACCCCTCCTCCCTATCGGTTTACATAGGTCAATCAAGTCATGGGGTGGGACAAGTCTACTGGGCCCCCGTGCTCCAGCATGTGTGCTGGGGTTTCACAACCTCGTGGAAGAAAGATCCGGGATGGAGATGCCCCGGAAAGAAACCATGAGCAACTGGTACTACGATCCAAAAAATTTACAATTCCATGGCCAAAATTTTGAGAGGTCGCTGAAATTTTTTTTTTTTTAATATTTTTGGTTTTTTATTATCTACACTTAGTTCCTGATCCTTCTTTTTATTGCTATTTTGGCGATCCTTTGGAAATATGAAAAAAGTCTTCTGTTGGAGTGCAAGATTCCCACCAAAGGTCTTTGAAGTGTGTTGTAAGTAATCCAGTTTTTTTTTTTTCTCTGACTTTTGTTAAAATGTTTATGAAAAAGGGCTTTGGCGTGTGTTCAAAAAAAAAAATAAAATAAATTAAATAGAAACCATTATGGGACAATCATTGACTTTCAGCATGAGCACTCATTGCCTTCATCTGGGTTGTGGTTTTAGCGTTAAAAATTAAATTTACGAAGAGGAAATATTGCGTCAACCCGGGTTCGATCCTGGTCAAAGGGATTTTTTTCCCCCGAGTTAAAACAGTGCTGACTCCCCCTCCCCCAAAATCCTTCATGGAAAATTAAAACCAGGCCCCCGTGGGAAGCACGCAGATATCTTGCGCCCCCGTTAAATCCGTTCCGCTTTTCCCAAGAGTAGGGGCCCTCGTGTGCCCGGTTTGGGGAACAATGAAAATTTACAAAACTGCATACACCGGGGATTTTGGGTGTAAAAAAAAGCACCGAGTGCTTAAAATCCATTTCCCCAATAAAATATAAAAAAATTTTAAAAATATTAACATGCATTATAAAACCCCCCCTCAGTTGAAAAATTTTTTTTTCTTCAAAAAAATTTTTTTATCTCTAATTTCCCCGTACTCATTTTCGACAGAAAAATTTTTACTAGCTTTCAGACATTTTTTTTTTTAACGAACAGTAGGGTATGGTTTCAGGCATTCTTGTTAGGAGAAGTGTTAACCCCAATTTTCAAAGCAACTTTACAACGTGGGAAATCAAAACCAAAAAATTTACTTGTGGTAGTAAATAAAAAAACAGCACCCTTGATGTAAAATTTTGGTAGCAGTCTGTATCACAAAAAAAACAAAAAGAAAAATGGGGTTTAATTTATGAATTGCCCAGATTTTTTCTTTTCCAATTTTAAAATAATTCTAGCTACTTTTACTTTTTTTTTTTTTTGTCAAAGGGTAATAAATAGCACTCGTACTTTTTTTTTACATCCCGTCGCCCCTGTGTATGCAGTTTTTTTAAATTTTCTTCGGCACTGCGCTAAAAAATACTGACCTTTTTTAAATGCCGTTCCCAAAAAAATCCAGTAACGGAAAAAAAAACAAGTAATTTTAAAAAATATGGTGGATATTTTTTTTTTTTTTTTTTTTTTTTTTAAAGAATTGGGGAAAGTTTTTTCCCCGGGAAGCTACACCACGTTTTTTAATACCTTTTCTTGGAATCTGTGGCCTGATAAGGTAGGGGGGGGAGACTAAAGGCAGAGTGCTGATTTTCCCTCCCTCAGGGGACGCGCAGGCATTTTCATGTTGAGGTTTTGTTTTTTTTTTGGTTTGGGGGATGTTGGGGTTTTTGTGGGGCCCTTTGATGTTGGGTTTGTCTTTCCGTGTTGAGGTTTTTTTGGGCCCTTGATGTTGAGGTTTGTGGGTCCTTTGATGTTGAGGGTTTGGTATCTATTTTTGAGGTTGTGTGGTCCTTGATGTGAAGTTTGTGTGGTCTTGTTGAGGTTTGTGTGGTCTTTTGATTTTGTTTTTTTTTGGTTTGTTGGTTTTTGTTTGGTCCCCTTAAATTGAGGTTTTTGGTCCTTCTTTTTGAAACCCCCAATCTTCCTTGGTTTTGGGGGTGTCAGCCTCCCTGTTGGTTAGGACAGGTCCATGGCAGGTCGCCTGGCCCCCCAGTTTTCCCTAAAAAAAAAAACAGAAAATTTAAGGTAGGTAAAAAAATTAAAGCGATTATTTTTTTTAATCTAAAAGTATAAAAAATTTAAACCCATGTTATGGGTTTTTTTTTATTCAAAAAGAGTGTAAAAAATTTCAAAAACTGAATTTCAAATAAATTGAAAATTGTTTTAAATACACTTCAGTACAGCTTTTTTATCTCCCAAAATTTTGGGGTTCTTTCAGGGGTGAGTGCGTTGCCACAAGGCCCTACCACTCCAAAAAAAGTTTTTTTTTTTTTAAAGTTTTTAGTTTCCCTAGAAAAAGGGCTTTTTTCTCCCAAATTTTGTGGGATCTCTTTTTTTTGGGTCTGGGGGTTTTTTTGGGGAATGTTGCTGCATCAGGACTTGTTCACCATCCTTCCGAAAGACTTGTATGAACCCCAAACCCCACGTCTAGTGGGGGGTAAAAAGTTTCGGGCAATAAAGGGGGATCAATCTCTAGCCCATCGATCCTCCCAAACCATTTTAATGGACAACATTAATGATCATTGTTTTAACGTAGAAAAAAGATTCATATCCTCCATTTCTCTTTAACCCCAAACCGAAAAATGAAAATGCAAGTTTTTAAATACGTTAATTAATTCCGTTTTACTTAAGTCCACATTTTTCTGTCAAGAAAAGCCCAAAAACCCCAAACTCATAAACCCCTTTCCAAGAAACAACTGCGCGGGGAAAAAATTTTTTAATTCGGAAGGCAAAAAATTAACTACAAAACAACAACACGCCTTTTCTTTTCCCCCAAGAGTAGGGGTTTTCTGTGGCGGTGGAACGGATGATTTAAAACACCACCCCACAAAAAAAACCCCAAAACACCCAAAAAAACACACCAAAAAACACAAAACACAAACAAACCCCCAAAACCACACCAAAAAAAAAAACCAAAAAACGGGCACAGGTGGTTTAAAATCTTCTTGAAAGTCGAAACAACAACCTTTTTGGGTGAGCAAAAATGGTCGCAATGAAAAAAATTCATTTTCATCAAAAAGGGGAACCTCAACGAAAAAAAAATTGTAAAGATGAAAAATTCACATTACCACGGGGCAAAAAACCACATGTTCCATTTAACATTTTTGGGTCAGTTCTTTTGTGACCCAACCCAAAATGCTCTCCCTAAAACTTTAACCCAAGAAAATGCTTTTTAAAAACCATTTTCTTAAAACACAAGATGCCCTTTTGCCCCATTTTGATGAAAAGATTTTCCCTTGCCTACCATTTAAAAATTGGGAACTTTTAAATCCCAAAAAACTTTGTTTTTTTAAAATTCTACCCCAATTTTTTGGGGAAAAATTTTTAAAAAAAGAAAAAAATCGCGGTGGGGAAGAAGGGGTTTCCATCTCTACATTTTTCCCATTTCAAGCATTAACAAAATTTATAAAGTTTTAAAGGGTTTACCTTTTTTTTTAGGGGGGGGGGGGGGGGGATTTGGGAAAAGGGGTTTAAAGTTTTAAAGCTCACAAAACTAAAAACCCTTTTCCCTTAAAATCTTGTTTAAAAAAAATTCCTAATCAAAAAACCAACCCCCTGCCTTAAAAAGTTCGGATGGGGTTGTGTTTGTGTGGGGGTTGGGGTGGGTGTGTGTTTGTTGGTGTTGTGTGGTGTGTTTGTTGTTGGGGGGGTGTGTGTTGGGGTTTGGGGTGGGGTGGGTGGGTGTTTAAAAAGGGATGGCCAAATTCGTGAAGTCCCAAAAAAATTTTTTGGTTTCAAACACACAGCTTTTTTCAATCTTTTTCAAAAACCATTTAATAGGCCGGGTTTTGGTTTTTGACACAAAACCACTAAAACAACTCCACCCGGGGTTCCCTTGTAAATTTGGCGCCTAATCACTCGCTGCCCCTCAAGATTAAACATTTCTTGGCAGCAGTTGTCATGAAATTCACAAAGCAGGGTTTTCCCCCAAAATTTTAAAAATTTTAAAAGGAAAAATTAAAGGCCCAAACACTTTTTAAAAAAGGGGGCTCTCCTTGGGGACGTTCTGCTGCCAAGCTCAAAGCGGGGGTTTTCTTCCCCATATGAAAACCTAAGGCCCTTTACTAAGTAGCTACTTCTAAAAAAAAAATTACCCAACCATTTGCTCCCTTTTTAAAAATAGCTTTCTATAAAAAAAAAAAAAAAGAAAAAAGGAAAAAACGATAAATGTTCAAAAACCCCACATTTTGGTTTTTTCCCAGCTGTTAAAAGTGGTCCCCCACTGCTTGCAAATGTGGGCCTTTTTGAAATGGCCAAGGGGAAAAAAAAAGAAAAGAAAAAAACAAATCAACTCACCCGGAACTGAAAACAGGAGACAAAAAATTTTGCCGTTTTGTTTTGTGTCGTTTAAAATGTGTTTTCTGTCCCTACTGGATAAAATCTTAAATTTTTTGAAAAACCCTGGTCTTAAACAATGTAAGGGTTTGAAAGGTGTGTGGTGAGTGTGGGGTGGTTTGTTTTTTAGTGTTGTGTTTTTAGTTGTGGGGTTCTGGGCCCCTTTGACTGCCCTCGGGAAATTTTTTAAAATTAAATAAAAAAAAACAAAAGAAAAAAAGAAACAACAAAAAACAACAAAACCCCCTCCCCCCCCTTAAAAATAAAAAAGAATTTTGAAAGAAACCCCCCTTTAGGTCCAAATAGTTTCATCTTTTCCCTTTTTCGGGGTCCAAAACCCCAAATTGCAAACCCAAACTGCATTTGTTTATCATAAAAAAGGGGAAAACTAAAAAAACCAAACTAAAAAAAGAAAAAAATACAAAATTTTGCCAAAAAAAGCTTCTTACTAAATTTTTAAATTTATTTCCAGCATAATCCTTTAATTTAAAAAAATATTTTGCCCCAAATGACATTTTTTCCAAACGTTATATTGCGAAATTGCAAACTGAAAATGATGGGGTACAATTATTTTTCGCTTTTTTTTGTATAAAAAAAGAATTTAAAAAAAAAGTTTATGGTTTTAAAAAAGTCCTTAAATTTTTTTAAACATTACCAGCAGTCTTCTTCCTGACCAAACGCGTTGAAAATGGAAAAGTCAAAAAAAATTTGTCTCCTTGAAATTAGTTCCTCCTTAAGCGGGGTGTTTTTTGCCAAAATTCCCTCAAAATTAAGTAAAATTTAAGAGACCTAAGGATTTACAAAACCCCCCCTTTCCCGCAATCGAAAGCAGTAACCCAGGGTAAAATTTGGCCCGGGTTTTTTGTGCAGGGTCAAAAAATGTAGCCTGTACCCCATTTTCCCTCTACCCTGTTTAAAATAAATCCCCAGATGACATTTTGGGGGGGAAAAAAATGAAAATCAGAAGTAGTTTAAAATTTTTCATTTGCCAGTAGCGGCTATCGGGTTCTTGGCTTTCCCAGGCAGGGTTGGGAAAAGGGGTTGGGGAACTTTGAAAAACCGAAAGGGTTTTTTTGTAAATAACTGTTTTTAAAAAAAATAAAATTTCACGGGCCACAGGGTTTAAAATGTAACAGTAAAGTATATGTAAAAGAGTCTCCACATAAAAAAAAGTGAATAATTGAAAGATAGCCCTTCGGGAAAGGTTTACCCTGGGTTTTTGAAAGCTCCCCATTTTACACTTTTAAAATTTTTGTTAAAAATTTGGGCCCCCTTTTCTTGCTTACCAAAACTGCACAAACCCCCAACCCATCAAAAATTTTTTTTTGAAATGGGGATTTTTGTTTAATCAAATGGGGTGTTTTATGAGTTCGAACATCCCCCCAGAAAAAAGAACAAATCGTTTTTTTTTCAGTTAATTTTTGACACGGGCCAAACCTCTGATCACGTTTTTCAGTGTTTTAATATTAAATTCCCAAAAAACCTAAAAAAACCCCCCCCCCCCCCTTTTTTTTTTTTTTAAATCCCCTTTGCTCACAATTGGGGGTTAGATTAGGCTAAAAAAGATTATGGGTTTGGGACTTTTTACGTAGCTGTCAAATGGAAAAAACTGCAGAAAAAAAACCCCATTTTTCCCTTTTTTTGTGTTAGGGGGGGAGCCATCCCCTTTGTGAGGGAAAGCTTATAAAGGGATAACCCAAATGGTTAAAAACATTCGCCGCAGAAAACCACCCGGGGACGAAAATTCCCCTTCGTTGGGGTTATTTTTTCCCCGGAATTTAAAAATTTATGTGCAAACCCCCCCCCCCCCCCCCCAAAAAAAAAAAAAAAAAAAAAAAAAAAAAAAAAAAAAGAAAAAAAAGGAAAAAAATACTTCGGGGATGAGACTATAAACAGAAGTGCCGTGTTTAAAAAGCACGGATAAACCCTCTTTGGGCACACGTTAAAAAACCCCCTTTCCCCTTTTTTTGCAAGAGTAAGCCATTTTGTGCCGGTTTGGGGAAAAGTTTTTCAAAAATTTTCAAAACTTTGCATACACACGGGGGCTTGATGTAAAAAAGCACAGGGTTTCTTAAAATTTCCCTTTTCCTTGGGTATAAAGGGGGAAATACATAAATTTATTGCAGGGAAAAGGGGGAAAGGATTAAAATTTCTTAAAAAAAGCTCGAGGGTGTGGATCGGTCATTGGGGGGGGACACCCCTTGTGAATTTGAATTAAAATCCCTCCACCTCTCTCCCATTTTTTTTCCCCCCCCCTCCTTTTTTTTTTTTTTTTAAAAAAATGGGGGGGGGGGGACCCTCTCACCATTTTGTTGTTTCCCCCAAATTTTAACCATCCAAAAAAAATTTCCCCCCCCCTTTTTGGGGGGGGGGGGGGGGGGGTGAATAGTTTTCTATTCCCCAATTGGGGGGGTAATTAAAAAAAAATTTTAAGAAAAAGGGAAAAAAAAAAAAATTTTTTTTTAAAAATTTTTTTTTAAGGTTTTTTTTGGTTTTTTTGTTTTTTTGTTTTTTTGAGGGGGAATTTTTGGGGTTTGGGGTTTTTTTTGGGGTTTGGTTGGGTTTGGGGTTTTTTTTTTTGAGGGTTTTTGGGTTTGGGGTTTTTTTGGGTTGGAGT
>JASPKP010008436.1:0-11565 GCA_030674155.1 Stramonita haemastoma | reverse complement strand
GTCTGTGTACCTGCCTCCCCCACCCCACCCCCCTCTCTCTCTCTCTCTCTCTCTCTCTCTCTCTCTCCTCTCTCTCTCTCTCTCCTATGCAAACCATTCTCCTGAAACCACAGGTGCACCCATCTTTTAATCCCAGATCATATGCCTGTAATGATGCTGATAACAAATGCTGATTTGAAACAATAGAACTTTCCTTGAACACACACACGCAACCATATGCAAGCATGCACGCACACACACACAAATGCATGCAAGTGCGCACACACACGCACGCATGCATGCATGCATGCACGCACGCACACACGCATGCACGCACACACACATACAAAGTTGTCGGTGGATGCATGCACACACACAGACACACACACACAAGTTGTCGGTACTCATCAAGTGGTAGCATTCCAATTTCATTTTATGTATCAAATGCAGAGGCATAAATGGTACACCTTGAGCAAGTCTGTACGCCTTACAGTCTACACTTTGAAGCTTCTTTAGTAAGGACATAGGTGCGCTAAAAAAAATTCTTGTCAATAGGGTAATTTAGATCTAATTAGAGAGGTAGATAGATGTTTCAAAAATTGTCATGTCTTGTTCCCAATACTGCTTTTTTTGCAGATTTAAACATTTTCTTCCTGTAGTCAAACAATGAAGTGAAAGCTCGCATTGCTACAGCAACAGCTGCTCTAGTCAGACTCGAGAGGATCATCAGAAGCAACAACATCAGCTTCTGCACCAAATACCACCTCTACAAATCCCTCGTGATATCTATCCTCCTATATGGCTGTGAATCATGGACTCTGACAGCAGAGTTAGAGAGGAGAATCCAAGCATTTGAGAACAAGTGCCACAGAAGACTCCTCAAAATATCATACAAAGAACACAAGACCAATAACTATGTGAAAGAAGAAATCAAAAAGCGTGTGGGCCCCCAAGAGCCTTTGCTCTCCACCATAAAGAGGAGAAAGCTGATGTGGTTTGGTCACACCACAAGACACAACACCCTAGCCAAAACCATCTTGCAAGGAACAGTCGAGGGCAAGAGAAGAAGAGGCCGCCAAAAGAAATCATGGGTTGACAACATCAAAGACTGGACCGCCCAACCCCTGCAACACCTCCTACTAGCCACACAGGATCGTGAAGCATGGAAAAAGATCTCCGTTGCGTCTTCTCTCATGTGCCCCCTACGTCCTTTGGGACATGGGACTGAGTGAGTGAGTGAGAGTGAGTAAAGATATACTCAATGTGAGCATTCCACGTTAACTTTCAAGCAAGGAAAACACCTAAAAACTTTACGAAGTGTTTACAATCACTACCTCATGTATAATTTTGAACACGCGTAAGTTGTCTGGATTGCCACCGTTGTTAAAAAACATCATATGTGTTATTTCTGTTAATAGTTTTAGGCCATTTTCAATTATGTACACATTTAAATTATCAAAGTCTTTTGGGTATAGTTTTTAATATAATTTAAAGACCTTTTCAATGTGTTTTGTTTCATGGTGACATTCATCCACTAGCATAATTATGTCGTCTGCATAATGTACTAAGATAGCATTCTGAGACAAGTGTTTAGGAAGATCATGTAACATGATATTAAATACAACTGGTGCTGTAACGGAGCCTTGTGGTTAGCCCATATCAAGATACTTAAGATCTGAATACTTATTTCCTACCTTAACTTAAATGGATCTATTGCTAAGAAAGCTCTTGATGTAATGATAAATGTCAAGATAAATGTTACTGAACAGGCCAATTGTCTTCAACCAACTTGATAACTTTGCATCCCAAACTTGATAATAGGCTTATTTATGTTAAAAAAAAAAAAAAAAAGTTGCAAGAGCATTTTTTCTATGTGCAAAGAGCATTTTTTCTACATGCAAATAGTTGTGTAATATGTGTGGTAAGTTTCATTAAATTATCTATAGCAGATCTACCTCGTTGAAATCCAGCTTGGTTGCTTTCAATATTACTACACACACACATGCACACACACACGCACGCACGCACGCACGCACGCACGCACGCACGCACGCACGCACGCACCACGCACGCACACACACACACACACACACACACACACACCACAGATGGAATGAGGGTTTTTATCTTCCCTGCAAAAAGTTTATTACAGATATTCCAATTACCTTTTAGACCATCTGTTCTGACACTAAACAGCTGGCTGGCATAGTCACATGAATCTGATAAAGTGAAATCCTATTCATCATAGTTTTTTTGCTCTTTTGCAACTTTACTTGTGTGTGTGTGTGTGTGTGTGTGTGTGTGTGTGTGTGTGTGTGTGTGTGTGTGTGTGTGTGTGTGTGTGTGCATGTGTGTGTGTGTGTGCGCATGTGTGTGTGTGTGTGTGTGTGAGTGTAGCAGCTGTGGTAGAAGTAGTAGTCATAATAGCAGTGGTAGTAGTAGTAGTAGTAGTAGCAGCAGCAGCAGCAGCAGCAGCAGCAGCAGCAGCAGCAGCAGCAGCAGCAGCAGCAGCAGCAGCAGCAGCAGCAGCAGCAGTAGTAGTAGTAACAGCAGAAGTAGCAGAAGTAGTAGTAGTAGTAGTAGTAGTAGTAGTAGTAGTAGTAGTAGTAGTAGTATATAAAGAAATAGCAAAAGTAGTAGTAGGGAGGAGGAGGAGAGGAGGAGGAGGAGAGGAGGAGGAGGAGGAGGAGGAGGAGGAGAGGAGGAGAGGAAGGAGGAGGAGGAGGAGGAGGAGGAGGAGGAGGAGGAGGAGGAGGAGGAGGAGGAGGAGAAAGTAGTAGTAGAAGAAGAAATAGCGGGAGCAGTAGTAGAAGTCACAGTAGGAGAAGTAGTAGCAGAACCAGTAGGGGTTGTAAAAGCAGCAGTAGAAATGACAGGTGTGGTAGAAGTAGCAACAGGAGTAGTAAAATAGCAGCAATAGTAGTGACAGAAGTAGCAGTAGCAGTGGAAACAATAGTAGTGACAGATATAGTAGGAGTAGCATCAACAGTAGAAGTTGCAGCAATAGTAGTTGTGGCAGAAGTAGTAGTAGTATCAGTAGCAGCAGCAGTGGCAGTAGGAGCAGCAATAGTAGTGACAGATGTAGCAGCAGCAGTAGTAATAGCAGTAATAGCAGCAATAGCAGTAGTGACAGATGTAGCAGTAGCAGCAGCAGTAATAGCAGCAATAGAAGTAGTGACAAATGTAGCAGTAGCAGCAACAGCAGTAGTAGCAGCAGTAATAGTAGTAGTTGTAGCAGCAACAGAAGTAGTGGCAGATGTAGTAGTAGCACCAGCAGTAGAAGTAGTAGCAGCAGTGATAGCAGCAATAGAAGTAGTAATAAAAGTAGCAGTAGCAGCAACGGTTTCACCATTACCACTGTAACTCCTTCTACTGATCATTAAAACATACTTCTTCTTCTTCTTCTCATTGGTTTAATGTCCGTTCACTACAAGGTGATTTAGACAATGGTACATTCACGTTAAGAATGCACTGAAAAGGGGATGAGGGGAAAAAGTGAAAGGATAAAGAAAATAATGGATGATGATAAGTTTATACAATTTCATTTATAGTAACTGACCTACTGGTGACTGGCAAATACTTGCTGCAACTGATATTAGGACATGCGACTCGGAATCATACAGAACACTTTGGAAATTTCCGTATTTTTCCCTTAGATCTATCCCTTTGCTTTTATACGAGGCAATGAGCACAGGGCAATCAAACAGTATATGGTGGACTGATAAAATAGCAGAACAAGTACATAAAACATCTTTTGAATATTTAGTTTTCCAAGCATTTAGACGTAATTTATGAATTATAATTTCTATATTTCGTGGGCAACACAAACGATTTAAGGGAAATCTAAAAAACTTTGAATATACAGAGTTTGCAAGAATTGAAATAATTTCAAATGAAGATAAACGCAGACCTATACTATTAATTATTATGTCACTTGTACATTCTGAAGCACCACGTTTTGCCAGAGAATCTGCCAATTCATTCCAGTAAAGACCGCAATGTGATGGCACCCAGCAAAATGTTATCCCAATACCTTTAGAAGCAAGAGAATGCACAAGGAACTTGATTTCAAAAATAACATCATAACATTTCAAAAATAACATTAAAACATACAGAAAGACCAAAAGACACACACACACAAATCCAAACACACACACAAAAAAGATCAAAACCTCCACTGACCCTGGTGACCAAGAAGCGTGCTGCCTCGTCGATGTTGATGTTCTCTTTGGCGAGGTTTCGTACCAGCCGATGAAGCCCTTCTCCTTGCAGAATTCGTCCATCTGGGACGTGTTGTTCACCAGTCCTTCCTTGGCCTGGTCACACTGTGTGGGTAAAACACTACAGCATTACATAAACATCTTTTTTTTTTTTGTTCCTTGGTTAGAGCTCTGAGGTTCGTTGTTGTAGTGCGTTCCCCAGCTTAACACTCTGGGGTCACCCAAAATGTGCACTCTGACTCACTCATCCCAACCTGAGAATCACTGTGAGAATGACACTGCACACTGAATGAGAAGAGCTCTGAGGTTCATCAATGGTAAGATTTTGGAGTATGCAACCATTTTTTGCCCAAAATGAAGGTTGCCGCATTTCATCTTTGGGGATGATGTCTAAACACGACACCAGAGTGCATGCATTTTTTTAAATGTTGTTATCGTGTTTCTACTGGCACACAATGGCCTACTCTTCCGAAAGGCTGAACAGGTTTTTACATATGCAAAAGATGTTGTGTGTGTGTTTGCACACAAACATCGACCCAAGGTCTCATCCGAATTACTTTTGAGGGAGTTGACTTTGCACCAGTGTTAACTCTAGTGGAAACATCCCCTCAAAAGGGAGCCTCAGTGGTGGCTAGAACCCAGGCTGTCAGACCATGAGCTCAGTGCTCTAATCCCATCCCCTCCAAATGATTTCCAATTAGTGACTTTAATTCAGACTGTATTAAGGTTCTAGTGGAGATGAATGATTTAGGGGCTGAAACAGATGCAACTGATAGATCGGTAGTCTAGAGGTAACGCGCCTGTCTAGAAAACGAAAAGTCCGGGTTGAAGTGTGTGGTGGTTTGAAACCTGTTTGGGCCCCAAACTTTTCCCTCATCCATTAGACCATGAGTGGTGGTCTGGGTCCTAGTCTTTCGGATGAGACGATAAACCAAGGTCTTGTGTGTTACACATAATTATTTAGCGCACATAAAAGAACCAGCGGCAAGAAGAGAGTTGTCCCTGGCAAAATTCTGTAGGAAAAAGCCACTCTGATAGGAAACAAATACAGTTGCAGACAGGAAAGAAAAAAAGTAAGGGGTGGTGCTGCTCTTGTGGCAACGCACTCTCCCCAGCCAGGGACAACAGCCCAAATTTTACGCAGGGAAATCTGCCGTGACTTAAAGTAGTGTAAAATATAAAATGTAAAAAAAAATTTAACACAACTCCAGGGTTACAAGGTGTGTAACCTGACTGTAACTGGAGCACAACAATGTGTTGTAACCTATCTCACTCCGCTACCAGCCACTGGCCACTGTGGGGAGCACAATGTTATCACTGTCCTTATCATTATGCATAATCAATGTATAGCAATTGCTAAGCTGTCAAAACAACAGATTCATCATCCTTACAGTTTTGAAGTGATGGATTTGAATCTAGGTAAGACCTGTTGCATTAAAGGCTAAGATTTTTACCATTCTCCAATGAAATATACAAAACTCAAATCACTTTGCCAGATACATTCTCAGATTTTTTTTCATGATAAATATTCTACTTGATATAAAAATTTCTCTTGTCCTCAAACTCCAGGACTGAACCATGTCCAGTGTATTAACAATGTTATCAGGAACCAAAAGAAGACAAGCATGAATAAAATTCTTAAAATGGTAATACTCAGAAAGATTTGTTTGTTGTTGGTTTTTTTTTAAAAAGGAGTATTAATCTCTTAAATGAAAACTACGAGTTTGTGACAGTTTATTACCCAACACTATGCACTGTCAGAAATAACAATCAAATACTTACAAAATACAACATACAATCATGAAAACCACCACCATCAACAGATTGCAAACAGCAAACAACAAAATGCACACACAAAAAATTCCATCAATGCAGTCACTTTATTATTTTTTAAAAAATTCATTCAGCACACTACACCCTTCTATCCAACACACATCCCATCATCATTCTTTAATAACCCCCCCACCCCCACCCCCTTCCCCTCCCCAGCACACCACTGACCTTGTTAGCTAACAAGACGCAGGGCACAGGGGCGCCATCTGTCAGTTGTACTTTGCTGTCGAGATCGTTCTTCCATTTGGTGACAGCTTCAAACGTGGAGGCCCTCGTGACATCAAAGACCACAAAGGCTCCCACTGCCTCTTTGTAGTAGACCCGCGTCATGTTGCCAAACCGCTCCTGACCTGAACCAAGAAATGCAGGAAAGAGGTTGGTAGGTAGATTACCATGTCTTTGCAAGTATGCATGCATTCACAATCATTGACAAAAAGGAAGATACATACAGACAGACAGACACAGACAGACAGACCCACCCATCAACACAATATGACCACCAAAAAAATCCCCAAAGAAATTGAAAGAACTTTTATACAAAGAATTTTTTTAATCTTTTTCTTGTTTCCTTGAAATTCTATCACAAAACTTTTTTTTTTGTTTGCAGGAACAGTGATCTTCTGCTGTAAAACTATGAAAGTGAAAAAAAAAGTTTTCTTGTTGCATTTTTCTGTTTGTTTGTTGTTTTTTAGATGGAAAAGAAATGATTACCTGCTATGTCCCAGAGCTGCAGACGTATAAGTGTGTCGGCATCCCAGTTGATGACCTTGAGAGCAAAATCCACACCAATCTGAACAGCCCTGTTAAGGAATACACTGAACACACATCATTATCAATCATCATCTGAATTTTCTGCTTTTTATCTGTTTCATTTCTCAGCCAGAGCTCCAAGGATCACCAATGGCGACATTGTGCTAGTGCAACTGTTTACCCACCATTAAGGTAGTGGCATTCCCACTTTGGAGATTTTTTCTGATTTAAACAAGACATCAGTAGTTAAAATATGATTATTCTTCTCCCTTAACTCCCTGAGGAGTGGTTGGGGCACTGCACTGCACTGCACTGACTTTTTCAGGCTGTGTCTCTTGGGCAAGGTGAACCTGGTGGAACCCTTCCCTCTCCAGGTGCAAGGTGTACGCTGGGTGTATTCATGGTTTGTAGCCTAATCCACTGAATGGTGACATGGATTACAGGACTTTTAACATGCATTTATGATCTTCTGCATCCTTATGTACACAAAAGGAATTAAGGCACTGGCAGATCTGCACTTTGACCTGAGAGAGAGAGAGAGAGAGAGAGAGAGAGAGAGAGAGAGAGAGAGAGAGAGAGAGAGAGAGAGAGAGAGAGAGAGAGAGAGAGAGAGAGAGAGAGAAATACAAACAAAGCAGATTTAAAAGTAAAAGTAACAACACATTAGAATCAAGCCTAATGCGTTTGAGTCACAACATCAGGCGTCTACAGACAGACAGTCAGACACTTTGATATTTAAAAAAACCCAGACAGACAGCTGAATGAACAAACAGAACAGACTGAAAATTAAAATAACACATGTTAGAAAGTCAAGCCTTATGCCTTTGAGTCACAACATATGGAGTCTATAAACCAGTTTAGCACAGTCAGTATCTTTACATGGCATGAATTTGCTAGCTGTACACTAGTTTGTCACCAAAACTAGGCATAATCAAAGATAAAGCAGAAATTATGAAAAAGCCTCCTGCAAAATAGAAATGACATAACATGTGAGGATTTGCACATGCTCTCTTCTCTCTCTCTCTCTCTCTCTCTCTCCTCTTCCTCTCTCTCTCTCTCTCTCTCTCTCTCTCTCTCTCTCTCTCTCTCTCTCTCACTCTCTCTCTTATGCACCCCCACACACACACACTGTCAACACATCAACCAGCCAGATAGACATACAGAGAAACAAAAAAAAAAAGAGTTGGGGCGAGAGTGAGGGGCGTAAGAGAGAGAGAGAGAGAGAGAGAGAGAGAGAGAGAGAGAGAGAGAGAGAGAGAGAGAGAGAGAGAGAGAGAGAGAGAGAGAGAGAGAGAGAATTTGGTTAAAAATATATCTACCCACCTATCTTAACCTTCCTATCTGTCCGTCTGTGTTTCTGCCTGTCTCCCTGCCTGCCTGCCTGCCTGCCTGCCTATCTATCTGTCTTTCTCAGTCAAAGGATACGGTAGCTCTGTAGTGCTGTGAGAAGAACTGATGGACATAGCGTTTGATGATGGAGGTTTTGCCTGTGCCCAGCTCCCCTATCACCAGGATCTTGTACAGGTGCTCCTTCTTCTCAATGCCCCCTGACTGAAAAAAAAAAAGCACACATCAGGCAATTAATCCATCATCCAATAGTCATGTACACACACATGCACACACGCATGCACACACGTAAGCATGCATGCATGCATGCGCCCGCACACACACACATATTTAAAGGACCAAAATTCACATTTCTTTTGCAAGCCATGTCTAAATCACAAAGAAAGGCAAAGCCGCTAAATTTGATTAAGGACTGTAACAAACTGTAATAAAACATACTTCCCTTACACTTTACAATACCACTCACACAAACACCAGTCACCATTACCTTTAAGCCTGAGAAAAACATTATCTGCTGCTAACCAAACTCCCAACTAACATGTCAGGAGTATGAGAGTGTTGCCTGCAACTGGACTTGTGATAGGAATGTTCTGTCAACTTGCAGTCAGGATCTGTGTGCTTCTTTGATTTCATGTTTACACAGTGCTAAGTACCTTAAGAGCAAGCACTGTAACACCACCCCAACACAACCAGAATTCTGTGAACATTAGGTCAGTGTGTCACTCTTTACAGCTTACATAAGTTTGAAGGGGGGGAGGGGGGGTGTTGTTTTTTTGGGCTTTGTTTTTGTTGGATTTTTTGTTTGTTTTTTTTAGGACAGGGTGGGGGTAGTAAAGCTAACTGGTGTCTGTTGGTCCCAAACATTGTGTGCATGTGTGCGTGTGTGCATGTGCACATGTGTGCATGTGTGTGTGTGTGTAAGGCAAGGCAAGGCAAGGCAAGGCAAGGCAAAGTATTTTATTCGAGGATAATAGATAAGCACTCGTGTGCTTTTTTACATCCAGTCCCCGCCCTTTTCAGGGATACATCAAGATGAAAAGATACTAAACAATAAAATTTTACGCAGTACCAAGCAACACACAAGAATAAGGACACTATATATGATAAGGTAATAAAAATGCACTCGATCAGAAGACAAAATCAGAAGTCACAATAAAAAGATTTTGATTATGGAAGAATAGAAAAGTGTGAGAGAGAGAGAGAGAGAGAGAGAGAGAGAGAGAGAGAGAGAAGAGAGAGAGAGAGAGAGAGAGACAGACAGACAGACAGACAGACAGACAGACAGACAGACAGACAGACAGACAGACAGACAGACAGAAAGACAGACAGAGACAGAGTGTAGATCACTCTAATATCACTGAGAGCAAACAGACATTAAAGTGAAGACACAAGTGTGTGCGAACATGCAAGATAACCTCGCTACCAGAATACATTTCTTCTCTCAATACATACTTCTTCTCTCAAGGAGGGGGGAGGGGAGGTGTACGTGACATGAATAAGATTAGTACTTATTGTGTACATGTTTTACATGTGGCTCTTATTTCAAGAGTAAGATGAAGACATAATCTAATTTACAAGAATAAAGCTTGAACAGCTATATAAACATTTCCGATGACTGTTTCTTTTTAGTTGTTTTTTGGTCAAGCTATACAAATATTTCCTGTGTTTCTTTGTGGTTTAAACAGAATATTACTGAAGGCATAACAAAAACACAAGCATAATCAAGACAAGATAAGTAAACTAATAAAAATTCTGTTACTTATCCTCCCCCCCCCCCCCCCCCCCCCCCAGCCTCCATTGTCCAGCTATACAAATATGTCCTCTGTTTCTTTATTTCTACTCATCCACCCCCCCACCTACCTAATAATAATAATAATAAACGGAATTTATATAGCGCTATATCTTGCAAAAACAAATCAAAGCGCTTGCATTCAACCTATTCTTGCACATGCAGCCAACAACAATTTTAACAACATTGTGCTCGCAATTTGACGACCCAGATTCGATTCCCGGTCAAGGTGATTTTCCTCTGGAGTTTAACATCAGTGCTGACTCCACTCTCCCCAAAAGTCCTTTGGATGAGACTATAAACCCGAGGTCCCGTGTGCAAACGCACACAGAAACCTACCCCCCAAACTGCCAAACTATACACATATTTCCTGTTTCTCAATGTTCTACATCCCACCCCAACTCCACCCGCCTTCTTGTCCAACTATACAAATTCTATAAACAACAACAACAATATATAAAAAAACCTGTCCTGATATATGCTGCTACATCTATATAAGTCTTCTGATTAGACTTTAGAGAGAGAAAGATAGAGACAGACAGGCAGAGATAGAGACAGCCAGACAGACAGACAGACAGGCAGGCAGGGAGAGAGAGAGAGAGAGAGAAGAGAGAGAGAGAGAGAGAGAGAGAGAGAGAGAGAGAGAGAGAGAGAGAGAGAGAAGATTTTATTCATTTATTTATTTTATTCTTTTATATTGAGGATAATGGAATAAGCACTCTTGTGCTTTTTTACATCCAGCCCCTGTGTGTATGCAGTTTTGTAAAACGTGTCATCTGTTCCCATCGGCCCACAATGGCCTACTCTTACAAAAAGTGGAACAGGGTTTAACGTGTGCGCAACATGTTCTGTGTGCGTTTGCACATGGGACCTCGGTTTATAGTCTCATCCAAAGGACTTTTGGGGGGAGTGGAGTCAGCACTGATGTTAACTCCAGAGGAAAAATCACCTCGACCGGGAATCGAATCTGGGTCGTCAAATTGCGAGCACAATGTTCTGACCACTAGGCTATCCCGTCCCCAAGAGAGGGAGGGAGGGAGGGGAGAGAGAGACAGAGACAGAGAGACACAGAGAGGAGGGAGGGAGACAGAGAGAGACAGAGAGACAGAGAGACAGAGAGAAAGACAGAGAGACAGAGACAGAGACAGAGAGACAGAGAGAGAGAGAGAGAGAGAGAGAGAGAGAGAGAGAGAGAGAGAGAGAGAGAAAGGGAGAAAAGAAAAGAGAGACGTATACACAGGAGAGACAGACACATAGAGCGAGAAAGAGAGGGGTGAGGGAAAAAGAGACAGACAGACAGAGACAGAGAGACAGACAGACAGATAGAAGATAGACAGACAGACGAGAGCAGACAGACAGAGACAGAGACAGAGACATAGAGGGAAAACGAAATGATTTGTTGTATTAGGCCTTTACAAGCTATTCACAACATGGTGGGAAGAGGAAGGGGTGCTGAGATTTTTTTTTCTAAACACATTAAAAGAACAGAGCAAAATTAACAAGTTATATACACAATTAAGTTCATAATGGCATGGGATCGCACACCATGAAGTTAATTTCATCAGACAGTAACAGTACATTTTATTCTACACTGTCTGTATCTATAGTTGTTTTCACAGTTACAGACAGACCATGGGTAAGTGAAGC
>JASPKP010008435.1:7500-11565 GCA_030674155.1 Stramonita haemastoma | reverse complement strand
TCCCGTATACCAGAAGACCAACAATTATTAGTCGTCAACGAGCGAGTCTGGTATTACCTGGTGTTTGGCACACGTTAAGGAATCCGCAGCAACTCTCTTTCTCTCTCTGTCTTTCTGTCTCTGTCTTTGTCTCCGTTTTTGTATGTCTGTCTGTCTATGTCTGTCTCTCTGTTTATGTCTCAGTCTGTGTCTCTCTGTGTGTGTCTCTCTCTCCGTCTCTCTGTCTCTTTGTCTCTCTGTCTCTGTCTGCCTCTCTGTAAGCCTATTTGTCTGTCTGTCTGTCTGTCTGTCTGTCTGTCTGTCTGTCTGTCTGTCTGTCTGTCTGTCTGTCTGTCTTCTCTCTCTCTCTCTCTCTCTCTCTCTCTCTCTCTCTCTCTCTCTCTCTCTCTCTCTCTCTCTCTCTCTCTCTCTCTCTCTCTCTCTTCTTCCTCCTGAAGAAGTCCTCCTGCAAGTCCTTCGGATGAGACTTTAAACCGAGGCCCCGTGTGCGAACGCACGCAGAACATCTTGCGCACACGTTAAATCCTGTTCCGCTTTTCGTAAGAGTAGGCCATCGTGTGCCGGTGGGAACAGATGACATTTACAAAACTGCATACACACGGGGACTGGATGTAAAAAAGCACAAGAGTGCTTATCCCGTTATCCTCGATATAAAAGAATAAATCAAATCAAATCAAATCTCTCTCTCTCTCTCTCTCTCTCTCTTCTCTTCTCTCTCTCTCTCTCTCTCTCTCTCTCTCTCTCTCTCTCTCTCTCTCTCTCTCTCTCTCTCTCTCTCTCTCTCTGTCTGCCAGTCTGTCTGCATGTCTGCATGTCTGTCTGCCAGTTTATCTGTCTGTCTGTCTGTCTGTCTGTGTGACTGTCTGTCTGTCTCTCTCTCTCTCTCTCTCTCTCTCTCTCTCTCTCTCTCTCTCTCTCTCTCTCTCTCTCTCTCTCTCTCTCTCTCTCTCCTCTCTCTCTCTCTGTGTCTGTCTGTCTGCCTGTCTGCCAGTCTGTCTGCCTGTCTGCATGTCTGTCTGCCAGTTTATCTGTCTGTCTGTCTGTCTGTCTGTCTGTCTGTCTGTCTGTCTGTCTCTCTCTCTCTCTCTCTCTCTCTCTCTCTCTCTCTCTCTCTCTCTCTCTCTCTCTCTCTCTGAGCCTTGAAGGTCAAACTAAAAAAGGAAATAGATCAGCTAACGAATAGGTCATGACCCCCCACCCCCACCCCCACCCCCCGCCGCTTCTCCCCTCCAGCTCCCCACACCCCCACCTCCCCTCTTTCACTTCTGCACACCAACTACCCTCTTCAACGCCTACCCCTTCCCCCCCCCCCCCCCCCCCACACACACCCCTATCCACACCATCCCCCATCCTCCCCTCCTTCCCCTACCCCCATCTCTCATTAATTTTTATCCCTCGTCTACTCAGATACTGGTGATGCAGAACAAGTAAAGCACCAAGCATCCCTGAAAACCTCGACTCGCATCGCTTAAAGAGGCAAGGGCGGAGCGGGCGGGGTGGCCCAGTGGTTAGAGCTTAGCGCTCGTGATCTGACTGCCCTCGGGATTGAGCCACCACAGGAGCACCAGACCTATTCGAGAGGATTTTTTCCCCTGAGGTTAACATCAGTAGTGACTCCACTTCCTTCAAAAGTCCTTTGGATGAGACTATAAACCGAGGTACCGTGTGTGAATGCATGCAAAATATCGTGTGCGTATGTCAATACCCGTTCCGCCTTTGGGAAGAGTAGGCCATTACATGCCCGGTAATGTGAGAGCCGATGACAAAATTTAAATTAAAAAAACGCATGTTCGATGGTGTCGTGTTTACACAGTCATTATCCCCGAAGCAGGAATACGTCTTCCTCCATGCTGGGTAACAACTGTCGCATGGGCAAAATTTCAGTATTGGCAAAACTCGAGCTTTTGCCATCAATGGTCCTACTGTCAGCTGTCTCCATCCTCCCGCACCCGCAGTTACTCCAACTCATCCCTCTCCCCACCTCCTCCTCTTCCTCCCCAACCTCCTTGCCCTCCCTCCTCCCTTTCTCTCCTTACCCCCCTCCCCTTTATCATGCACCCAAAGTCTCTCACATTCAAAACATCAAGACATGAGTACACAAACTGCCGAAAAAATATCTGTTTAAGATTCTCCCTCTCCCCTTCCCCCTGTTTCTCGTCTAGAACTCCGAGGTTTACCAATCCATGGAAAGATTGTGCGTATCCGATCGCAAAAGTTGCCTCATTCTAACTGGGGGAGGGGGGGATGTCTAAACACGACACAAGTGTGCATGTGCTTTTTTTGTTTTGTTTTGCTTGTTTGTTTTGTTTTGTCATCTCTCCCTACTGGCGTGCAATGTCCTGCTCTTTCGAAAGGTGGAATGGGTTTAAACATATTTGCAAGATGTTGATCATGTCTGCATGTGTTCGCACAAGGGGCCTCGATTCCTAGTCTCATCCAAAGGATTTGGGGGGGAGTGGAGTCAGCTACTGATAAATTTTAGGGCGACAAATCCTCTTGAACGGGTACTTTGGTGGTGGCTCAAATCTAGACTGTTAGATCTCGAGCGCAACGCTTTAACCACTAGGCTATCCATCCCGCCTACCATGTTTGATTTTAATGATGAAAGATGTCTGTTAAGAAGTTGGACTTGAGTCGTTGAGATGATGGATTATACTTCAGGGGTGTGCGACATATACTTCAGGAGGAAGGGGCCTGAGAGGACAAAGAACTTTTTTTTTCTTAAACTTTATCCCGATACAGAAAAAAAAATGATTGCAGTGAATGGGAATATAATCAAAATTCTGTGTGCATTTTTTTCGCACCAACCTTTTTCAAAATCAGTTTATCAAAAATCATGAAAAAAGTCCAATTTGACTTGTAAATCTTTTATTACTTGGCTTGAAGTTGACTGATTTATACATATTGTACAATGTGATCACGCTCTTGTTAGGCTTATTTTTAATTCCAAAATTAGCTGACATGGTGCTTTACAGATCAAGCTGTATTAAAGGGGAAAACAGCTCTTCATTCAACATGCATGCATCCAAACTTTGGTTGTTGTTGCTTTTTTGATAGCTTGAAGAACTCTACATCATTATGATAACAATAGAAACATGTGATTTTTATAGCATGATGAATATTGTAAGGCAAACAAATCAAAGCACTTGCGTCCAAGGCATTCACACGTGTGCAACCGTTCATAAAAGATTAATAGATTTTGAATTCACACATACACACATGCACGCACGCACGCACGCACACACGCACGTACCTACTTAAAGCAAGGTGATGGAGATTTAGATGTCTATTGAAAGTAGGAAGATACTAGTTATACATTCCATATTCCGAGATGACTCGACCGTTCGAGAGATATTTTTCCCCTGAAGTTATCATCAGTACCGACTCCACTCCAATCTCCCGAACGTCCTTCAGATGAGACTATAAACTAAGGTCGTGTGTGCAAGCACGTACAGGTTAGAAACCCCTTCTGTTTTTCGGAAGAATGGGACGTTTCGGGCCGGTAGAAACGAATGACAATCTTCATCAAAACGTATGCACAATGTTGTCGCGTTTAGGCACCATTCCAAAAATCGGAATGCAACTATCTTAATGGTAAGCAAAAACGGTCGCATACGCAAAATTTCACAACTGGTGAGCCACGGAACTCTCGTCGAGGAACGGAAAAAAAAACCCAAAAAGCAACAGCAACAACAACAACAACAAAACCCAAATCCCCCATTTTCCTTAGTCATTAAAGCGTGCGAATATTTGGAGAAAATCCAACAGCAAGATCCCATAGAGAAAAACAAAACAAAACAAAAGACACAAACCAAAAAGCGCAACAAGAGAAGTGACACTAAGATGATAGTGCTGTTCAATTAGCTGCCTACTTGACGTGGGTGGCCCCGGACTGACTCTTCTGGCTTCTGCCTCTCTGCCTCCACTCGTTACTTCATGTGGCATAATCCACCCCCACCCCTCCGTCTGTCTGTCTGTCTGTCTCTGTCTGTCTGTCTCTATGTCTCTGTCTGTCTGTGTCTCTGTTTCTGTCCGTCTGTGTCTCTGTTTCTGTCTGTCTGTCTG
>JASPKP010008434.1:7500-10000 GCA_030674155.1 Stramonita haemastoma | reverse complement strand
TCCCCCTCCCCTAACCTACCCCCACCATACTCCTCCTCCTAACCACCTACCCCTTCCCTACCCCCACCCCCACCATACTCCACCCTCTTCCTTACACCTACCCCCACCATACTCCTCCCCATCAACCTCCTCCCCCTTCCCCACACCAAATCCCACTCCCTAAACATCCCCCTAACCATCCCCCCCTTCCCTAACCTACCCCTACCATCCTCCTCCCCCTAACCACCTCTCCCTTCCCTAACGTACCCCCATCCTCCTCCTTCCCTTTCCCTAAGTTACCCCCATCCTCCTCCTCCTCCCCCTTCCCTAACGTACCCCCATCCTCCTCCTTCCCCTTCCCTAACCTACCCCCATCCTCCTCCTTCCCCTAAACCTCCTCCCCCTTCCCTACACCTACCCCCATTACCCCCCTCCCCTAAACTTCCTCCTCCTTCCCTTCACCTACCCTCACCATAACCCCTCCCCCATAACCTCACCCACCATACCCCTCCCCCTTCCCTACACCTACCCCTACCCTCCCCTCCCCTCAAATCTAGTCCCCCTTCCCTTCACCTACCCGCACCATACTCCTCCCCCGTCCCCACACCTACCTCCCACCCTAAACCTCCTCCCCCTTTCCCACACCAACCCCCCCTCCCCCTTCCCTAACCTACCCCCATCATATTCCATCCCGTAAACCTCCTTCCCCCCTCCCCTAAACCTCCTCCCCCTTCCCATCATACTCCTTCCCCCTAAACTTCCCCCCTTCCCTACACCTACCCCCACCATACTTCCCTTACACCTTCCACTTCCCCACACCAAACCCCCTCCCCCAAACATCCCCTAAACACCCTCCTCCTTCCCTTCACTTCCCCCCACCATACTCCTCCCCCGTCCCCACACCTACCCCCCACCCTAAACCTCCTCCCCCTTCCCTATACCTGCCACCATCATCATCTCCCCCTAGCTTTATTTCGCCCTCCATGTGCATTTTTTATATGGCATAATTTTGACAACTACTAGGAAGACAGTACAAGTCCCACTGAAATTCGAACCCTTGACATCAAGGACATACAGACCGCAAGTCCGTCATCTTATCCAACAGGCTACGGTGCCTGTCTCTTAGCTAACAGAAAATTTAGAAATATATATCAGATTTCAGGCTGAGAAGTGTGTAGGATATAGACAATTTATATTGTGCTGTATTGTGTTCATTTTTCTACCGTAATGATCCCAAAATGTGTTTCTTATATTTATTCATATATATATATATATATATATATATATATATATATATATATATATATATATATATATATATATATATATAAATATATATATATATATATGGTTGTGTTTCCGGCAATATTCATACTTACGTAGATTTCTATAAATAAACGGGAAAAGCCCAGATCTATGAACTCCGCATTAAATTATTCATGTGAGTAGTCATCAATTGTTCAGTTGATGGGGCAAAATATTATCTTATTTCCTTATTTCTATTCTAACCAGAAAGGCATTTTCCTCTTCGTCGAACGCTCAGTCAGCAACTATTGTCTATCACATGAGCGAAAATACGTTGCAGCGCCATTAAGCATGTAACGAGTCAGGCCCGGTACATCAAAGTTTGGTGTGGGAGGAATTTGTTAATCTTGTAGGTCTTTCTGAAAAAGGCTAAAAAAGGCAGAAAATAGATAAGAAGGAGATGACTCGAAGAACAACTCAGAAACAAAGAGATGGATAGAAAAGAGGAGAGAGAATTCCTAGCAAAGAATGAAAAACAAGGAGGGGGTAGGAGAGAGAGGGAAAGAAAGAGGGGATGAATCTGGGTGGATGGGGGTAACACAACAGGTGCTGAACATCTACAGTAAACCCAAAGTGTCCAGATTGCCCAGTTCCAGAAGTGTTGCAAAACTCGAGTGTTTACCATGTCTCCCATGGGGCACAGATTCATTGTTTCCCACGAGAATAGTGATCCCTATGATATTAAGTATGTGTATGCAAACCGAGCTGCTGTCACTCTTCATGTCAGAATTTAATCCTTGGCGGCTGTACTACAAACAAAAACAACAACAACAAAAAACAAACAAACCCCAAAAAGCTACTCCGATAAGGAATCAAATACAGTTGCAGACAAGAAAAGAAAAAAATAGATGGCTCTGCTCTTGTGGCGACACATTTTTCCCAGGGGAGAGCAGCCCGGATTTCACACAGAGGAATTTGCTGTGACAAATTGGTATGAAAATGAAAAAAAAGAAAAATGAATGTTAGTGGTAGTCTGCCTCTTTTCCTTCTGCCCTCTGATAACCGTACGTACGTAGCTGGTGAACTGTCGTCATCAGTTTTGCATGTATGTTTCTGGCTGCAGAAAACAAAGCAAAACAAAACAAAGGAAGGAAGCATAGGAATCGGGCACAGGTATGTCAGCAGCGGAAGTGATGTACTGCATGCCTGTCTGTGTATTCCAGCGTGTATTTATGAGGGCCAATAAGCCACACTTTACAGGCCTGTATGTTTTAGC
>JASPKP010008433.1:0-11566 GCA_030674155.1 Stramonita haemastoma | reverse complement strand
AGAAAGATTTGATTTGATTTGATGATTCTTTTATATCGAGGATAATGGAATAAGCACTCGTGCTTTTTTTCATCCAGTCCCCGTGTGTATGCAGTTTTTGTAAATTTCTGTTCCCACCAGCACACGATGGCCTACTCTTACGAAAGGCGGAACAGGATTTAACGTGTGCGCTAGGTGTTCTGCGTACGTTCGCACACGGGCCTCGGTTTAAAGTCTCATACGAAGGACTTAGAGAGAGAGAACTTCAAGACTTCAAATGATTTAATGTTCATAAGTCTTCAGACTCCTAACATTTCCACTCTAACTCATGCAATTTCCAACAATATACAGATTGCCTGGATTCTGAAAAAGAAACTACAAAAAGAGTAAACATGATTGTACACATCAGCATACAGAATATGAATAATAATGTATTGTGTGATACAAATTAAGATGTAATGATCGCTTGTGCATGTCTCGCTCAAATTTTTGGCACACTCACAGTTAATCTTGTACGCATGCACCCCCCACCCCACCCCATGTGCACCCATGCAGTACGTGGCGCGCGCTCACACACACACACACCACACACACACACACACACACACACACGCACGCGCACAGCGCCGCCGCACGCTCGCTCGCACGCACGCACGCCACGCACGCTCTCTCTCTCTCTCTCCTCTCTCTCTCTTCTCTCTCTCTCTCTCTCTCTCTCTCTCTCTCTCTCTCTCACCACACACACACACACACACACACACACACACACACACACACACACACACACACACACACACACAACACACAGAGGATTCTGGCCTTTGGCCCTCTTCCAACATGATTGATGGTTTTTAGGAAGTCAGGAATTTCTTTTAGTAGATAGTATCTTTAACACCTTCTTATTCACAGCATGGTAAAATTTAACACCTCTCTCTTATTCACAGCATGGTAAATTAAACCCCTTATCACGCATGGTAAATGACAGGTTTGCATGAACAGTGAGTGATAGTTGGTCATTATATCACAAAATAAGCTTTCATCTAGTTGATTATCCCCTAAATATTGATACCTTAGTTCTTTGTAGTTATGACATGTACAAATCAAATGGATTTCATTTTCTATTTCATTTTGACAGAAACTACACAGCAAAACTGAAGGATCATCCTTTGCATAACGAAAAGTATTTGCGTTCAGGGGAAGAACCCCATTCTGGCTTTGGCAAGAGTGTCCCGAAAGTGTTTAACTTTTAAGGTATCAACATAAGGTTCAGTCATGAAGTTTGATTTAAAAGATGCATTCAATGAAAACCTTTCGCTTTTGTTAAGTGCATCAGACCAGTCACAAATGAAATTTCCCACAAGGCGTTCTTTCAACAATGAAAAGAAAATCCATTCATTCCCGACACTCTGGTTTAACCATGCAAATCCCAAACCACATTTTTCTAATATAGTTCTCAATCTGTATGCCCAACACACAATATCATTTTCATCCATGCTAACCTGCATTAGATAAGCTTGCTTAGGCAGTCTCTTTAATTCCATATGCAACAATTTCACCCATACTTAACAGCTCTCATGCATGCATTAATCTGAAGAGAGTATCTGCCCAGTTCGCTGTAAATGCATTTATTTGGGGTTTTAGGAGAGACACCTAGAAAGCGTTTGCATGCTAAGGTATGAACTTTTTCGATGGAATCAGTGTGTTCAAGTGCCCAGAACTCTGATCCATATAACAAGATTGGCTGAACCTGGGCATCAAACATCTTAAAGTAAGTCTGTTTAGAAATATCATTAAGATTGCGGAGCACTCGAGCACATTCATGAACTGCCTTCCTTCCTTTTGTAACTAATTTCGTGACTCCTTGAACTACACTCAGTTTTGTAGTAAAAGTATATCCCAGGTAGGTGTAACTATTAACCACTTCCAGATTTGCTCCATCTAAATGCCATTTTTCATTCCGACCTAGGTGTCCACCCTTTCTAAACACCATAATTTTATATTTATCTATATTTATATCCAGGTATTTTTCTTTGCATAACTTACTCAGATTGCTCAACTGGCTTTGTAGCCCTACAGGAGTCTTTGACAAAAGAGCCAGGTCATCTGCAAATAACAATAGAAATAATTCCATAGAACCAGGTTGCAGTTGAATTCCATGTTTTCCCTCATTTTCCATAGTTATGGCCATTTCGTTTATGAACAATGAGAAGTTTTGTAAATGTCATCTGTTCCCACCGGCACACGATGGCCTACTCTTACGAAAAGCGGAAAGGATTTAACGTGTTCGCAAGATGTTCTGCATGCGTTCGCACACGGGGCCTCGGTTTAAAGTCTCATCCGAAGGACTTTTGGGGAGAGTGGAGTCAGCACTGTTGTTTACTCCAGAGAAAAATCTCCTCGACCGGAATCAAACCCGGCTCGTCAAATTGCCAGCGCAATGTTCTGACCACTAGGCTATCCGCTCGTCAAACTGCCAGCGCAATGTTCTGACCACTAGGCTATCCGTTCCCCCGAGAGAAAGATTTGATTTGATTTGATGATTCTTTTATATCGAGGATAATGGAATAAGCACGCGTGCTTTTTTTCATCCAGTCCCTGTGTGTATGCAGTTTTTGTAAATGTCATCTGTTCCCACCAGCACACGATGGCCTACTCTTACGAAAGGCGGAACAGGATCTAACGTGTGCGCTAGGTGTTCTGCGTGCGTTCGCACACGGGACCTCGGTTTTAAGTCTCATCGAAGGACTTAGAGAAGAGGAGAAGAGAGAGGAGAGAGAGAGGAGAGAGAGAGGATGAGTAGAGAGAGACGAGAGAGAGGAGAGAGGAGAGAGAGAAGGAGTGAGAGGAGAGAGAGAGAGAGAATGGGACGAGAGAGAGAGACAGAGAAAGACCGAGAGAGAGAGGGAGGGAGAGGAGAAGAGAAGAGAGAACGACCAGGAAGAGAGAGAAGAGAGAGAGAGGGAGTGAGAGAGAAGAGACAGCAGAGAGAGGGGTAGAGGAACAGAGGGAAAAGAGAAACAGGGAGAGAGAGAGAGAGAGAGAAGAGAGAGAAAGAGAGGGAGAGGAGAGAGGAGAGAGAGAGAGAGAGGAGAGAGAAGAGGAGAGAGAGAGGGGGAGAGAGAGGAGAGAGAGAGAGCAGACAGACAGACAGAGACAGACAGACAGACAGACAGACAGACAGACAGACAGACAGAGAGGAAATACAAAACTTTATTTACAGAGATTAGTAGATTAAGTACAACATTTGTTTTTCAGTCAGCCCTCTTTATGGGAAAGAGTATAAACACCAAAGCACAAGCAATATGTTTGGAAAAGAAAAACAAATATGGAAGAAAACCAGTGAAGGAAACGGGGTCTCGGTTTAAAGTCTCATCCGAAGGAATTTTGGGGAGAGTGGAGTCAGCACTGATGTTAACTCCAGGAGAAAAATCTCCTCGACCGGAATCGAACCCGGCTCGTCAAATTGCCAGCGCAATGTTCTGACCACTAGGCTATCCGACCCCCAGAGAGAGAGAGAGAAGAATGAATGAATGAATGAATGAATGAATGAATGAATGAATGAATGAATGAATGAATGAATGAACATTTTTATTGAGGGAAAAGATTAAGCACAATGGTGGCTTGTTTTCATCCAGCCCTCTTTAAAAAAAAAAAAAGTGAATCAATCAACCAATCAATCCAAATGCGTAATTCAAGTATAAAGCTATGAAAATCAAAATTTGGTGAATAAATCAACCAATCGTATGATTTGAGCATAAAGCTATAACATTTGAAAAGAGAGAGAGGGAGGGAGTGAGAGGAATAAGGTGCGGGCTGTTATTATCTTTTTCAGCTCCTGAAGAGGGTAAGAAGAAATGGACAAAGAAAAGAGAAAAAGAGAATAGAGGAAAAGAGGGAGAGGAGGAGCAAGAGGAGGGGGAAGAGGAGGAGAGAAAAAAAAAAGGATCAGGGAAACAATAAGAACTACAATTATGCAAGTTAGTACCTACTTATGTCAAGTAAGCAAAATCATAACATACACAAGATTATACAAAGGTTTCATCATAAATCTGAAATATAATGTGCACCTAGACAGTTAAGTGAAATAGAAACGCTTTACATAAGAGACAGACATAATGGTTGGGGGAAGAGAGAAAAGGTGGGGAAGGGGGAAAAGAAGAATAGGAGAGAGGAAGGGGGAGAGGAGGAGTGAGGTAGAGAGGAGAGAGGAGGGGAGAGGGAGGAGAGAGAGAGAGAGAGAGAGAGAGAGAGAGAGAGAGAGAGAGAGAGAGAGAGAGAGAGAGAGAAGAGAGAGAGAGAAGAGAGACAGAGAGAGACAGAGAGACAGAGAGACAGAAGAGACAAAAGAGAGAGACAGAGAGAAGAGAGAAAAGAGACAGCAGACAGAAAGAGACAAGACAGAAACAGAGACAGACGACAAACAGGCAGACGAGAGACAGAGAGAAAAGAGACACACAGAGAAAGAGATAGACATGCAGAGGCAGAGACATACAGAGAATAGAGGAGAGACAGACAGACAGACAACAAACAAACAGACAGAGGACCGAGAGATTGAGGCCAAAGAGAGACAGAGAGAAAGAAAGAGAGAGAGCAAGGGAGCGAGAGGAGGGACAAAGAGAGAAAGAGGGAGAGAGAGAGAGAGAGAGAGAGAGAGAGAGAGAGAGAGAGAGAGAGGAGAGAGAGAGAGGAGAGAGAGAGAGAGAGAGAGAGAAGAGAGAGAGAGAAGAGAGAGAGAGAGGAGAGAGAGAGAAAGAGAGAGAAAGAGAGGAGAGGAGAGAGAGGGAGGGACAAGAGAGGAGAGGGAGAGAGGAGAAGAGGGAGAGAGAGAAAGAGAGAGAGAGAAGCGAGAGAGAAAGAAAGAAAGAAGAGAAGACACAGAGAGAGAGACGGAGACAGAGAGAGACAGAGAGAGAGAAACGCAAACGCAATTTTATTTTACGAGGGTAATAAGTTAAGTTACAAGACTTTTTTTCATCCAGCCCCCAGAAAAAAAAAGAGAGAGACACAGAGAGAGACAGAGAGAGAGACAGAGACAGAGAGACAGAGAGAGAGAGATCTCGAGCTCGAAAATTGTATTCACAAAAAAGGCTATTGGCCCATACGTGAAGGGGAGGTGCCAAACTGCTTAGTATTTTGGTGTGGAAAAAAATCCAATAACAACAACAAAAATTACCCAATAAAAAAGTCAGTTACACAAATATAACTTACGACAACAAAATATCTCTTATTCTGAAAGCTTTACACAAAATAGTGAGGCTACGCACAACCTCAGGCTGACTTGACGCCATGAATAGACAGAGTCGAAAAGAATTAGGCTGCCTACTACATTTTACAGGTATGCAATTCTGGCTAATATCCTCTAATACTGGACAGCATAACACAAAATGTGCTTCATCCTCAGGTGCTTGCTTACATAATGGACATAGTAACCTGGGGTCATCAACATCATGTTCTCTGTATCTGAACTTATGAACATTTAAATCTGATACACCAAGTCTAAACTTTGACATAATTCTTTTCAAATGAATGTCCATATCAAGCTTTAGATAAGGTTTGACATCATGTGTACTTATAAATTGTCTATACATGTGATATGTTTCACAGGTTTGTACGTGATCACTCCATTGCTGCCATCGGCAATCAATCAATCGTTGCCTGAAAGTGTTTATAAATTTTCTACAATTTCCAACACCTTGATTAAACCAAACAAATCCAAAACCGAGTTCACATAAACAGGTACGTATTTGTGTAGCCCAGTTATTTTTCCCTTCGGCATCTAGATCATAAAGCATCTTATAAGATCTAAAAGGAAGTCTGTTCTCATCCATATGCAAAATCTTAATCCAGTATCTAACACACCTTACAGCAGCATTAACAGAGAGGGGGTATCTGTTAGTTTCATAATACACAAGATCGAAAGAGATCAAATCAAATCAAATCAAAATTTTATTTCCGGATGGTACACTGAGTAAGCAAAACATTTGCTTTTTTCATCAAGCCATCTATCAAAAAAATATTTTAAAATTTAAAATTTAAAAAAAAGAAAGAAAAATAACCTGCATGCACACAAGAAAAAACCCCAGCAAAAACAAAAACAAAAACTAAAATCCACTTGAACAAAAATCAGACTAACAGAAATGAAACAGCAAGCAAACAAGCAAATTAACCAAGAAAACCCCACCCAAAAACTATATAGTTACAACATTGTTACAATCTTTAACGAGAAAATAAGACTCAAAATGAACTTTAAAAAATACAATGAAAAGAACAATAACAACAATAGTGAAAATAATAATGATGATGATAATGTACTGTAAGACTCGCTCTTTCACGTAGGCTACACACACACACACACACAACACACACACGCCCGCGCGCGCGCGCAACGCACCACACCAGCCATACACGAACACACCACACACACATCACACACACACACACACACACACACACACACACACACACACACACACACACACACACCACATTCACTCACACGATCATATATCCGCGCTCGCACATAAACTTTAAGTTGGTGTTTGGTGGGGTTTTGGGGGGGGGTTTGTTTGGGTTCGTTTTGGGGGTTTTTTTGCTTCATAGGAAAAACTAAGTGTGACGGGGCGGTGTCATCGGAATCATAACAGTTAAACCATTTTATCAGGTTACAATATCATCCATTCTTTTACATTCATACTTTATATCAGAAGGAAACAAAAACAAACAAATGGAATATAAAAAACAGAACAGGAGCAGAACATCCTAAAATATATTTAATCTATCAACAAAACAAGTCATATAAATCATAACATTTTGATAAAAGGGGAGACGACAAAAGAAAAAAAAACAAAAAGCAAAACAAAACAATTGCACACACACACACACACACACACACACACACACACACACACACACACACACACACACACACACACACAGGTTCGCGCGCATGTCATCAATAAACTTCATTCTAAAGAAAAATTAATTATGCCTGATTTTAATAAATCATTTAACGGACACAAGAGAATCCATCCGCTGTAAGGCATAAATTTTGGGACATATATGTTCTAATACCTTATCAATCTTATGATTATGGTCATAAAATCACGTTCATAACCATTTCGTAATCACGATGGACATAGTTATTCAGCCTACTTGATAAGATCTTTAATTAAAAGTTTACACAGAATCCATTACATTCGAGACGTGGGTATTAAATTGTACAAAATATGAATGAAACTTTTCTCAATATGGATGGTAACACAGAGAGAGAGAGAGAGAGAGAGAGAGAGAGAGAGAGAGAGATGAGAGAGAGAGAGAGAGAGAGAGAGAGAGAGAGAGAGAGAGAGAGAGAGAGATTGATTTGATTTAATTTGATTTTGATTTGATTTATTCTTTTATATCGAGGATAATGGAATAAGCACTCTTGTGCTTTTTTTACGTCCAGTCCCCGTGTGTATGCAGTTTTGTAATTTTAATGTCATCTGTTCCCACCGGCACACGATGGCCTATTCTTACGAAAAGTGGAACAGGATTTAACGTGTGCGCAAGATGTTGTGCGTGCTTTCGCACACGGGGCCTCGGTTTAAAGTCTCATCCGAAGGACTTTTGGGGAGAGTGGAGTCAGCACTGGTGTTAACTCCAGGAGAAAAATCTCCTCGACCGGACTCGAACCTGGGTCGTCAAATTGCCAGCGCAATGTGCTGACCACTAGGCTATCAGAGAGAGAGAGAGAGAGAGAGAGAGAGAGGAGAGAGAGAGAGAGAGAGAGAGAGGAGAGAGAGGAGAGAGAGAGAGAGAGAGAGAGAGAGAGAGAGAGAGAGAGAACTAACTAGTGACACACAAATCAAATTCTAATACAGCTATAAAAATGAACATCCACACATTGTAGATAAGGTACACATAATTTAGATATACTGTAATGATCAATCTTTGTGAATAGCCTATGTATTCATAAAAATGAATAACTACACAGTATAATTAAAATACACATACTAACTACACTTAAAACATTGTTTTTGTTTGTTTTTTGTTTATTTGTATATTTGTTAGTGTTTATGTATCCTCTCAGTGGTGATGGGTATTATCATATGTCTCTCTCGTCTCTGTCTCCCTCTGTGTGTCTCTCTTCCGTCCTCTCTCTCTTTCTCTTTCCTTCTCTTTCTTGCCTCTCTCTCTCTCTCTCTCTCTCTCTCTCTCTCTCTCTCTCTCTCTCTCTCTCTCTCTCTCTCTCTCTCATATCTCTGCCTCTGCCTATCTCTCTCTCTGGTTTCAGTCTGGTCTAAGTCTCTGGTCTCAATCTCTGGTCTCAGTCTCTGGTCTCTCTCTCTGTCTCTCTTTATCTCTGTCTCTCTTGTCTCTGTCTCTCTCTCTCTGTCCTCTTTATCTCTGTCTCTTTGTCTGTCTCTCTCGTCTCTGTCTTCCTCCGTCTCCCTGTCCCTCTCTCCCTCTCTCTCTCTCCGTCTTCCTCGTCTCCTCTCTCTCTGTCCCTCCCTCGCTCTCTGCTCTCTCTTTCTTTCTCTCTGTCTCTCTCATGTCTTAGTCTCTTTTTCTCCCTCTCTCTTTGCCCTCAATCTGTCGGCCTCTGTCTGTCTGTCTCTGTCTCTGTCATGTCTCTGCCTGTCTATCTTTCTCTCTCTGGTCTCAGTCTCTGTCTCTCTTTCTCTCTGTATCTCTCTTTCTGTCTGTCGGTCGGTCGGTCTCTCTTTCTGTCTGTCTGTGGTCGGTCTCTGTCTGTCTGTCGTCGTCTCTGTCTGTCTGTCTCTCTCTCTCTCTCTCCCTCTCCCACCCCTCCCTTCATTGTTGTCACTTGTTCTTGATTGATCTGTTTGTTTTTTGGTGCATTTTTCTTCCTGTGGTTTCCTTCACTGTTTTTCTTCCATATTTGTTTTTCTTTTTCCAAACATATTGCTTGTGCTTTGGTGTTTATACTCATTCTAATAAAGAGGGCTGACTAAAAAAAAAAGGTTGTACTTAATCTACTAATTTCTGTAAATAAAATTTTGTATTCCCTCTCTGTCTGTCTCTCCCCCCCTCTTTTTCTCTCCATCTCTGTCTCTCTACCCCCCTCTCTGTCTCTGTCTCTCTCCCTCTCTTTCTCTCTCTTCCTGGTTTTAGTCTTTCACTCTCTGTTTCTCTCTCTCTCTCTTGTCTGAGTCTCTCTTTTTCTCCCTCTCTTTCTGTCTGTCTTCTGTCTGTCTGTCTGTCTGTCTGTCTGTCTGTCTGTCTCTCTTGTCTTCTTTCTCTCTCTCTCTCTCTCTCTCTCTCCTCTCTGTTGTCTCTCTTTCACACTCTCTCTCACTCTCTCCCTTCCCTCCTCTCCTCTCACTCTCTCACTACCTCGTCTCTCTCTCTCTCTCTCTCTCTCTCTCTCTCTCTCTCTCTCTCTTCTCTCTCTCTTCTCTCTCTCTCTCTCTCTCTTCTCTTTCTCTTTTCTCCCTCCTCTCCTCCCCTTTCTCCTCTCTCCCCTCTGCTTCTTCCTGTCTTCTCCTGTTGTGCCTGCTCTTCCCTCTTTCTTCTACCTCTCTCTCTTCTTTGTCTCTTCTCTTTCCCTTTTCTTCTCCTCTCTCTCTCTGGTCAGTCTCTGTCTCCTTCCCCCTCTCTCTCTTTTCTCTATTTGTCTTCTCACTCATTGTCTGTCTGTACTTTCTCCTCTCGTCTCCGTCTCCTCTCTTCTGTCTGTCTTGTCTGTGTCTCTCATGTCTTAGTCCTTTTTTCTCCCTCTCTCTCCTTTCTCTCGTCTCTGTCTCCCTCTGTCTCTACTCCCTCTCTCTGTCTTTTTCTCTGTCTCTCTCATGTCTTAGTCCTTTTTCTCCCTCTCTCTCCTTTCTCTCGTCTCTGTCTCCTCTGTCCTCCTCCTCGTCTCTCTCCTTGTCTTAGTCTCTTTTTCTCCCTCTCTCTCCCTCTTTCTGAAGCTGAATGAAAAAAATGTACTTAATCTACTAATCTCTGTAAATAAAATTTTGTATTTCCTCTATCTGTCTGTCTGTCTGTCTCTGTTCTCTCTTTTATATAAATGATCTGCAGCTTTTCATTACAAAAGACCAGTATGAACTTTTTGCTGATGACACTTCTATTCATGCCATTCATTCTGACTTGGAAAAACTTATTTCTTTACAAGAAAATGCCAGTCTATTATTTACTTGGACTGAGCTTAACCATATGTCTTTAAATGAACACAAAACAAAATACATGACAATTACTTCTCGACAAAAGCGACAAAACATCTTTTTTTCTCATGCCTCATATTTATCTTGGGAATAACACTATCGGTGAAGTTAACACTCATCGAGTATTGGAAGTCATTTTTGGTAACAATCTCACCTGGTCATCGCACATTGATAGCCTGTGCTAGCGAATCTCACAAAAGGTATATCAACTTTCAAAAATTAAACATTATTTAGATCTCAATGCCCGTAAACAATTTTATCATGCACATATACAATCTATCATTGATTATGCCTCAACATTGTATGCCTTAAGCAGTGATAATAATTCGAAACCTCTTTAAAGGATCCACAAGAGAGCTATTAAACTCATACTGTTAAAATTTCTAGCTTGTCACCTCAAGATGACATTAAACTCGATATCCTGCCCTTAAATCACCAGTTCGAATGCAACAAAGCTGTTACAATGTATCGAATAATGAACGGACCTGCTCCAATTACTGTGACTGCAAGATTTCCCCTCAACCAGTCAAAATACACGAACAATATACTGATTCAGAAACCAAGGATTGACATGTACAAAACTAGCCTTCCTACTCAGGAGTTCTATGGAACTCGTTGCCAAAATGCATAAAAAATGCTGGCAGTATTTTGTCTTTTAAACGTGCCTATATGTCATCTTATGCATTCATTGAGAAATTTTATTGAGTTAATCTAGTAAATAGTTTGTATTTCTTGTCTTTATCGCTACTATAATGCTAATCTAAAGACTCGCGTCAAATACGAATGTTTCGTTAGCTGAAGTGTATTGATCTAAAGCATTGCATGTCACGTTTTAAAGTGGTTTTATTGTATAATTATCGCTACAGTGCATCCATTTGTCGCACATTGCAGCATGTCTGTGTTGACTCTGAAAATTTAGCTGTCTGTGTTGGTCTGATATTGAGCTTGTCTGTGTTGATCTGATATTGAGCTGTCTGTGATCTGATATTGAGCTGTCTGTTGATCTGATATGGCTGTCTGTGTTGGTCTGAAGTTTAGCTGTCTGTGTTGATCTGATATTGAGCTGTCTGTGTTGATCTGATATTGAGCTGTCTGTGTTGATCTGATATTGAGCTGTCTGTGTTGATCTGAATTAGCTGTCTGTGTTGGTCTGAAGTTTAGCTGTCTGTTGATTTGAAGTTTAGCTGTCTGTGTTGATCTGACTTGTACCACAATTTTATAGACTTCAAAAAGGCCTTTGACAGGGTATGGCATGACGGCCTCTGGCAAGTACTCAGGCACTTCAACATTGACAACTGCCTAATTGAAGTCATCAAGGCTCTGTTCGAGAACGCAAGAAGTGCAGTTTTCATGAACAATCACGTGGGCGAGTTCTTCAAGACCACGGTTGGGGTCCGCCAGGGCTGCCTTCTCTCACCTGT
>JASPKP010000843.1:25000-27500 GCA_030674155.1 Stramonita haemastoma | reverse complement strand
GATCAATTGTGTCTGGTGAATAATGCTTCAACTCTTCCTTACCTATAGCTATCAATCACAGCAAAATTAGAAACTAAAGGCTTGTGCAAAAATCTACCATTTGGCTTTGGCCAACCAATCTCTTAAAACAAACTGTCTATTCCGTTTTGTAGTCTACAGTTGTTTTTTGTGTTCACAAGACCCTGTAGGTGTATAAACCAGTGCACAACTAGACATCCTCATGGTGTTCTGAGCCAACAAACTACATTAGGTATCTGAAAAGTCAGCACAGACAATGTTTCCCAGTCAGTATCAGAAGAAAACAGATATTATTTTGAGCAACTGTCAACTCTGGAGCCTTGCATGGAGCAAAAGGTGCAGAAGATGTACAAGTTTGAGGAGATACATAGAATGGAGCAAGTTTTGTAGAAGGAACATACAACAAAGCACAGGATATAGAATACAGAAAAGAGAGGATATGGAAAATACAAATCACAGGATATGGAAGACATATATATCACAGTGCAGGATATAGAATATATATACAGCATAATCACAACATATGCAATGTGAATTTAACACAATGCAGGACATAGAAAAGGACATTGCAAAGTATTATGAAATGCAACACTACCTAATCTCATACAGGAAAAACATAACACCAGAAGACAACCTGTCCTTTAGCATTGTTAAAATTGTAATGTCACACCATTATAATCATTTAGTTGGATATCATTTTCCCTTCATTGTTGCAGTTTGCTGGGCAACTTTAAATTGTATATCAATACTTTATATTTGGGATATTTCAGAGAAATCATTTTACATTTATAATTGCATGCAATGTCTGAATATGTCAAAATAGCATTGTCAATAACGTCGTATTTGTTCTTACAGACACATGATAGTCTTAAAATGGGCAAGTCATTTATCTCTAAAACTGTTATTCTGCAATGCTAATTGTGAAATGACATGAACTGGATTGGCCCTAATGTCATCTCTATTTGCTTGACAAAGGGTTGGGTTGCCACCACTGAGGTCACCATGGTCACTGAATTTTCAGGATTCTGTAGTGTTGTCTGTGCCACTGACAAGTGTCATATAGTGATGCAGTAAAGCAGAGAGTGACAAGTCTTCACTTGAAATGATTTGTGCCTGTCAGTTTTCCATTATGCACTGATCTGTCATGGAATGGTTACAATACACATATTTGTCTCCATGTGATTTCTCTTCATGCCATTACCAGGATGAGCAGCTGTTATCTTTAGCTGCTGTGCTTCTGTCAGTTTTACCTGTTATAAAATGCTTGAAGTATATTTTGACTGGAATTGACCTGACTGGAGTTGACCTGACTGGAGTTGACCTGACCAGACTTGACCTAACCAGACGTGACCTGACTGGAGTTGACCTGACTGGAGTTGACCTGACTGGAGTTGATCTGACCTGAGTTGACCTGACTGGAGTTGACCTGACTGGAGTTGACCTGAGTTGACCTGACTTGAGTTGATCTGACTGGAGTTGACCTGACTGGAGTTGACCTGACTGGACTTGACCTGACTGGAGTTGACCTACTGGACTTGACCTGACCTAACTTGCCTTGCTGTTTTGCTCAGCGCGGAGTGGCTGTCATCCTGTGCTGCCTCCTGGTGGTGGCCTCACCAGGCGTCTTTGGTGAAGATCCTGAAAGTCTCAGAGATCTCCTTTGGATCCTCCGCGGTGATGGCGGTTCTGGTGCCAAAAGAATGGCTTCAGCAGGCAGTGGTAGCAAAGGTGCTGGAAGTCTGAGAGATCTCCTTTGGATCCTCCGCGGTGATGGCCGTTCTGGTGCCAAAAGAAGGGTAAGCTTTGGTTGATTTGTAGAGATGAGGTGGGGCAATGAATATACTCAACTATCTGTACCTGTGTGTTTTGTTTTTTCTGTTTGTATTTGTATCATTGTCTGCTTTACTTTGCCGTACATGCATGTGCATGCACAATGTGTGTATGTGTTGTGTGTGTTTGTGTGTGTGTGTGTGTGTGTGTGTGTGTGTGTGTGTGTGTGTGTGTGTGTGTGTGTGGTGCATACTTAGGTGTAGGTGTGTGTGGATGTGCCCATAAATACTTCTCATTCCTATAAAGACTAGTGTACCTTCAGGTGTTTTTAACTATAAAAAGGCTCAAACTTAATATCAGATTAAAGTATGATGTGTAGTGAAGTATGTTACACAGTGTGATTTAACACAGAACAGTACAGTACAGAACAGTACAGATATGAGGTGTGAGCAATGCTACATGTCATTGTGGTGAGGTTCTTGTCACTGCATTTGTTTCCTTGTTTATCATGTTACACAGTGTAATTTAACACAGAACAGTCGTACAGAACAGTACAGATATGGGGGTGAGCAATGCTACATGTCATTGTGTTGAGGTTCTTGTCACTGCATTTGTTTCCTTGTTGATCATATTAAGTTTCTTGTCACTGCTTTATTTTGCTTATTTATTACACTGATATCATTCTAACTTCTTTCTTCTTCTCATTTATTAT
>JASPKP010000843.1:5000-10000 GCA_030674155.1 Stramonita haemastoma | reverse complement strand
CACACACACTTACTCACACTTATATTTATAAGCACATATCCGCAGGCGCACATGTACTTGAGGTGGTAGGGTTTTTGTTGTTGTTTTTTTCTTTAAAAAAAAATTAGTCATAGAAAAAAGAATGATAAAAGTCAAACAATCATATCAGGTGACAATATTATCCTTTCTTTTACATTCATACTTCATATAAAAAGAAGAAACAAAAGCAAACAGCAAAGTTAAAACAGAAAATAAAAACAAGAACAAAACATCAAAAACTTGAGGTACGACCTAACAACAACAACAACAACAACAAAAAAGACATGCAAATCATAATATTTTAATACAAGGGGAGACGACAAATAAAAACAAATATCCACACACACACACACACACACACACACACACACACACACACACACACACACACACACACACACACACAAGTTCGCGCACAAGAGAGAGAGAGAGAGAGGAGAGAGAGAGAGAGAGAGAGAGAGAGAGAGAGAGAGAGAGAGAGAGAGAGAGAGAGAGAGAGAGAGAGAGAGAGAGAGAGGAGAGAGAGGAGAGAGAGAGAGAGAGAGAGAGAGAGAGAGAGAGAGAGGAGAGAGAGAGAGAGAGAGAGAGAGAGAGAGAGAGAGAGAGAGAGAGAGAGAGAGAGAGAGAGAGAGAGAGAGAGAGAGAGAGAGAGAGAGAGAGAGAGAGAGAGAGAGAGAGAGAGAGAGAGAGAGAGAAGAGAGAGAGAGAGAGAGAAGACAGACAGACAGACAGACAGACAGACAGACAGACAGACAGACAGACAGACAGGACAGACAGAGACAGACAGACAGACAGAGAGACAGACAGAGAGATACAGAGAGAGAGAAACAGTAGTCAGACAGACAGGCAGAGACAGAGACAGATACACAAACACAGAGAGACAGAGAGAGAGACAGTGAGAGAGACACAGACAGAGACAGAGACAGATAGCGAGAGAGACAAAGTCAGAGACAGAAGAGACAGAGATAGACAGAGACAGAGAGTGAGACAGAGACAGATGGAGACATAGAGAGAGACATAGAAAGACAGAGACAAAGAGAGACAGAGTCAGAAAGAGATAGATAGATAGATAGAGAGAGATAGAGAGAGAGAGAGAGGAGGAGAGAGAGAGAGAGAGAGAGAGAGAGAGAGAGAGAGAGAGAGAGAGAGAGGAGAGAGAGAGAGAGAGAGGGAGAGAGAGAGAGAGAGAGAGAGAGAGAGAGAGAGAGAGAGAGAGAGAGAGAGAGAGAGAGAGAGAGAGAGAGAGAGAGAGAGAGAGAGAGAGAGAGAGAGAGAGAGAGAGAGAGAGGAGATGAGAGAGAGGAGAGAGAGAGAGAGAGAGAGAGAGAGAGAGAGAGAGAGAGGAGGAGAGGAGAGAGAGAGAGAGAGAAAGAGAGAAGGCAAGGCAAGCAGCAGGCAAAGTATTTTATTCGAGGATAATAGATAAGCACTCGTGTGCTTTTTTACATCCAGTCCCCGCCCTTTTCAGGGATTACATCATGTTGTCTGACACCTCCTCCCCAATGCGGAATATTAATTTTATTTATTTATTTATTTATTTATTTATTTATTTATTTATTTATTCTTTTATATCTAGGATAATGGAATAAGCACTCATGTGCATTTTTACATCCAGTCCCGTGTGTATGCATTTGTAAATCTTGTCATCTGTTCCCACCGGCACACAATGGCCTACGCTTACGAAAAGCGGAACAGGATTTAACGTGTTCGCACACAGGGCTTCGGTTTATAGTCTCATCCGAAGAACTTTTGGCGAGAGTGGAGTCAGCACTGATTTTAACTCAAGGGAAACATCTCCTCAACCAGGAATCGAACCCGAGTCCTTAAATTGCCAGCGCAATGTTCTGACCATTAGGCTATCGCAGCATAGGCTCTGGAAGCCTGTTAACCTTTACCAATGTCTCATGTGAAACGAGATATCAACACTGATATAGCAAACTGGTCTCTCACTTGCATGCAACGTCTTTTATTATTAATTACGTTTTAATATTTCTGGAACAGGTACTACAAAGACCATGAACACGTATAATTCTCTTCACCAAAACGTAGCATAGCTCATTCTGACCAACCTGCCCCTATGAACAGATGAAAAATCAATGATGCTAAGTATTATATCTTTAGAGAAACAACTTAGAGGAAATAAAGCAGTGACTGATATTATGGCTGAGTGGTTAAGACTGTTTGATTTCAATCCCATGGGTCCATGCAGTCATGTGTTTGAAAATGAGCAAGGCAAGACATATAATAGTATATTTTTCGACTTTAATGAGATTGAAAGCATGAAATACAACAGTCATTTTTTTACGTTTATTACTTTAATAGCTGAATACAAGAGCTCCACATTCATTATTTGTTTATTTTTATAGTGTTGGCAAGATTAGGGTTTAATGAAATGTCAGATGAAAACATCTAGTCTTGCGATAGACATTGATATAGGCAGGTGTTTGTTTAGTTTATACAGTGGTGTGTGAAGTGCATATGAAAGTGCCTTTCATCTTTTTTTTTTCTTCTTCTATTTTTTTTTAAACGGCATCCAATGTAATATAAACAGGACCAGGTTCTATGCTTGCCTCTTTATTACAATTACGCCAGTGTGTATTGGTGGCAGATCTGTGTATTGGATTTCCGCTATCAGATCGACAACAGACTTTACACCAATACATCTGATGAAAAAATGAATGTATCTGAAAGATTTCATGCTATAGTCTACGAGTCCGTTAAGTACGTGTAACCCCCCTCACAAAAACGTATTTTTGTTTGGTGTGTTACAAAGCGAAGTTCAGTAACTCCCTTGTAGAGTTGAGTTCTGTCCCCTTAAAGACATGCCTATCGCGATATTTCTGTTTTTTAAATCTCACTTCCTGCCTGTGGCCAGTGAGGGAAAGGAGCGTGACTTGGACTCTCTGAGTCTGGATGTTCCTGATTAAGGTTTGGTTCCAATTTCAGCTGAATTCAGAATAGTTTTGGAAGGTTCATGAAATTTATATGTTTGATTTAATTTCACAGGCTTTCAACCTGTGAATTAACAGTGAACCATAAGTGATCGCTTTGAACAAAGGAAGCGTGGGGTACATTTTTGGCACCGTCATGGTCTTTGTTGTAAGATTAATTTTTGGTAGGATATTGTTCAGCTATTAAAATGCTGGAAATATTCTAGTGAGACTTTACACTACAAATGTATGGGTGTGAAGGACTACTTAATTTTTGTAATGATTTTATCACTACGAATTCTGATGTATTTGTGATATATCATTTAGAAAACTCAAACAGTTGAAATATTAGTGGGTGCATTAATTTAATTTGAGAGGCTTTTAGCCTGTGAACTAACAGTGAGAGCTAGTGGTTGTTTTGAACAAAGCATGTAAATGTTAACACAGTCATGGTTTTTGTTGTATGTTTAACTTTTGGTAGAATATTGTTCAGCTATTAAAATGCTGGAGATATTCTAGTGTGGCTTTACACTACAAAGATATGGGTGTGAAGGCCTACTTGATTTGTAATGATTTTTATCATTAAGAATTGTGATTTATTTGTGATAAATCATTTAGTAATTCTGAAACAGGTGTAATGGCATTGGAATGTCATTTGGGACATTGATCTTAAGTAAATTAGTCCTTCTTATTAATGTTGGCACAGTTTCATAGGATGGACCATCATCTGTCCTAAAGTAAATGAGACATGTTGGGATGCTTGCACAGTTTCATAGGATGGACCATCATCTGTCCTAAAGTAAATGAAACATGTGTAATACTAACTACTAAAATTATGTAATAATTTTAGAGGCGATGTTAGATTGTTTTGAGAATATTTTATTCTCATGAGAATTACAAATTGGATAGGGTGAGAGTGCCTTTTGGTAATTGAGCTTAGTATTGTAAACTAGCTCAGTGATTGATCGTTTTGTAGTGATGTTTTTCATTGTATGTTCTGTTTATTACAGGAACATCGTTTTTCCCCTGTCACCTTCTCCTCACACCATCATCCCCTCCTCACTTCTTTTCATTTGGTTCTAAGCTTAGACTGAGTCATTGATTTCTATTTTGTTGTATGAGGAATTAGGGCAGATTATTTTTTGTTGTTTTTAATTGTACTTGTAGTACAATTAGTCATTGGTGATTTGTGTAATGTGGTAGTGTTGTAGGTTGTGTTGTATAATATATGTTATAAACCCAACTTGCTCAGTCTGGAGTCGCATTGAATGAATGTTGTTGTTCGTCACATTCGTAGTGTATTCAGTGTGACTGCTGAGTGAGTTGAGGTAATTAATTTCACTTCACCTACTTCCTACCTCTTATATTTATTTTTCCTCTATTTTTTCTACTATCCTCTTACTATCCCGCCTTTATCACTCCCGGGCCCATAAGTAGCTGAGCCCTACTCTTCTTTAGGGTTACTAAAGAAACTAGGAATTATTCTAGGACTCTAAGATTTCCGGTACCGAATTAGGCGGAACGGGAATTAGAGTGGCGACTTAGATCATACCCGTGTAGGACCCTTACATACGTATGTGTGGCTGGTCCCTTGATTTTTCTTTTTTTTTAATAGGGGAATCAAATACCATTACAAAAATAAAATGTAGTCATGTACTGACCTTTGACAAAGGCAGAAATCAGAATCAGAAAATATTTATTGCCAAATAATGTAGTCATATACTGACCTTTGACAAAGGCAGAAATCAGAATCAGAAATTATCCATTGCCAATTTTTTTAGTCAAGTTATGGCAAATCAAGTTCTTTCTGAGTGTAATTTTGACGAAATCTTTGTAAAATTGCTGGATTTGGAGCTGTAATCAAAATAGGACTCTTATTGCTGTATAGAGATTTGCCTTTTTTGGAATGAACACGTTGTTGTGGTCTGAGATATGTTACATGATGGCATAATGGACAAGCGAACAAATATCAATGGTTGGTGATTGTGTCATTGTGGTCGAGCACTGCAAAAAGCCTACCTCCCCTTCAGCCAAAACAGAAGTTGGAGTTAG
>JASPKP010008431.1:0-11570 GCA_030674155.1 Stramonita haemastoma | reverse complement strand
TAAAATCGAGCACTTTCTTGGCTTAAAACTATTCTTTCAAGCTTATATACAATCATCAATAGACTATGTTTCTACCTTGTGGGATTCTTTCAGTGCAACTATAATGAAACCATTACTGAGTCTGTACACACCAGATCCAGCGGTAGACTATTCAACCAGGCTCGGATGAAAGCAAAAACAAAAGTGATGGAGAAAACAATTAGGAACATGCTTTTTGCTGCTGCTACTACTGTCACTTCGCACACTGAGCAAGAACTCCAATGCCTCATGGATAGGTTTTCCCAGGCCTGCAAAGACTTCGGACTGACAATCAGCCTGAAAAAGACCAATGTGCTGAGCCAGGACGTGGATACTGCACCAGCCATCAGCATCGATAACTACCCGCTCGATGTCGTACACCAGTTCACATACCTGGGATCCACCATCAGTGACAACCTGTCCTTTGATGCCGAGATCAACAAGCGCATCGGCAAGGCTGCTACGACCTTAGGACGCCTCACCACCCGCGTCTGGGAGAACCCAAAGCTGACAGTTTTCACCAAGATGGCAGTGCACAACGCCTGCATCGTCAGCACTCTCCTATAATTATGGCAGTGAAACATGGACAACATACTCCAAACAGGAGCGCAAACTGAACAGCTTCAACCTTCGCTCTCTCGGTCGCATCCTCGGCATCAACTGGAGTGACAAAGATCCACACCGCAGCAAACGAAAAGAGAGCCAAGCGGAAGGCATGTACTCCAGCCATCTCAACAACTCACATCTGCATCAGATGCAACAGACAGACAGACAGACAGACAGACAGACAGACACACAGACAGACAGACAGACAGACAGACAGACAGACAGACACACACACACACACACACACACACACACACACACACACACACACACACACACACACACACACACACACACACACACATGGAGTTAACATCAGTGCTGACTCCACTCTCCCCAAAAGTCCTTCGGATAAGACTTTAAACCGAGGCCCCGCGTGCGAACGCACGCAGAACATCTTGCGCACACGTTAAAAACCTGTACCGCTTTTCGTAAGAGTAGGCCATCGTGTGCCGGTGGGAACAGATGACGTTTACAAAACTGCATACACACGGGGACTGGATGTAAAAAGCACAAGAGTGCTTACTCCACTATCCTCGATGTAAAAGAATAAATCAAAATCAATCTCTCTCCCTTCCTCTCTCTCTAAATTCAGATACAGTGAATATGACGTTGATGTCCTCAGGTTACTATGCCCTTTATGTAAGCAAGCACCTGAAGATGAAGTGCATTTTTTGTATTATGCTGTCCAGTGTTAGAGGATGTTAGGCCCAGCACATCTGACTTTGGCATGCGTGCATGAGTCTAATTCTTCTGCGTTCTATTAATGACTCACACATGATTTTGCATTCAGTAACAAATTAACCAAAAGTGATTTTTTGTAAATGTATCTAACTTGATTTTGTACATTGAATGTGTATAACAGGTCTGGCGCTCAATTAAAGAACCAGTGATTAACTGAGTTACTGGTGCCATGATTTCTGTCTGTGATTTGTGGGATGCTTTGTGTGAATATTTTTTCTGTGTCTTTGTCAATACTCTGTGTTTGTGTAAGAAAGTGTATGTGTTATTTCTTTCATTTAACATCTGTTCACTCACAGTGATACGAGACGAAAAAAAAAAGATTTTTCATAATAATGATGTCACATTCAGAGAATATGTCCTTAAGCATGTGTGTACATGCAATTGTGCCTGCGTGCGTGTATGTGTGTATGTGTTCATGGGTGTGTGCCTGCGCGTGTACATATTTGTGCACACAGTAATGTTAGTGCGCTTGCATTCTTGCTTGCGGGTATGTGTGTTTGTGAGTATGCATGTGCACACGCTTGTGTGTGTGTGTGTGTGTGCGTGCGCGCGCGCGCGCGCGCGCGCGTGTGTGTGTGTGTGGTGCGCGCGCGCGTGTGTGTGTGTGGCCTCAGCCGACTTTTCAGACTTCAGGGCAGCTCATTTCAATGTACAGGTTGCATGCTGGGTATGTTATTGTTTCTATGACCCACCGCTCTCTGACATGAATTATGCGATCTTTAACGTGCATGTTTGACCTTTTACCTGTGTATTTACATAAAGGTAATTAAGGCACTGGCAGGTTTGCACTTGAAGTCGACCTGGGAGATGGTGAACATTCCCATTCTTAATTCACCAGACACCGCCGTGGGATTCAAACCCACGACTTCATAGAGCCACTGGGTTGAAGTCAAACAGTTTTAACCACTCGGCTATATCGCCCGTCACGTTGCCTCACATCCTGATAATTATGTCATGATACAACTTCCATTCCATTCATGCAAAACATATTGAGAAATGCTCAGGGTTGTTTTTTATGTATCACCATAACGCATGTTTTAATGAATAAAAACAGCATACACTTTTATCACTTAGTTGATAATTCTCGTTAAGCGAAGGAATGATAAATAACAGGCATTTTTCCCTCCAAGCAGTGACATTTGCAAAATATATTATGGCACTTTGATTGCTGTATGTTTAAGTTTAAAGCCATTGTTAAAAAAAATACCATCTGAGATGTAATGAAGCAAACACGCTCAGCACTTTATATCGCACACAACTATAAAGATTTTCTTACATAAATAAAAAAATAACACACATACGCGCATGCATGCGTGCGCACGCACACATCCACACACAAATATTGGATCTCTATAGTCTAGTAAGGAATGGCATTGTCTTATACACCCACACACGCACGCACGCACGCACACACACACACACACTCCTCTCTCTCTCTCTCTCTCTCTCTCTCTCCTCTCTCTCTCTCTCTCTCTCTCTCTCTCTCTCTCTCTCTCTCTTGTCTAGTATCACTTAAAGTGAACAGACATAAAATAGAACACACACACACATACACACATACTTAATAAGTAGTCCGATAATTCAGTATTTATAGTTTGTTACAGTTAGCTTTATATTTTAACTTTGTTATCTGGCATTGGTTTCAGCTATTGTTAAATTTTTCTTGTTCAGGTGTTTTTGTTGTTATTGTTTTTTTTTGTTTTTTTGGGGGTTTTTTGTGTCTAAAATCACTTAATGTGAATAGACGTTAAACTGAAGAACACACACACACACACACACACACACACACACACACACACACACACACACACACACACTAACACACACACACACACACACACACACACACACACACACACACACACTAACACACATGCTGTTTAAGAAAAATCAGCATGGCAGCATTAAGGCTTACATTTCACTCATAAACTGAGAAATGATGTAAGCCACTCATGATATGCAAACAACCATTTAACAAACAGCTCCAATTAAACAAGGAAATCACAGCTACAGATTCAGTCATAATTAATTGACAACAGGCACAGTACTTCACACCTATGGCATTTCAACCTCCCTGAGGTATTTCAGGTAACTCAAAAAGCAGGAACGGCACCTAAACGTCTGCTGATATGTTTTCAGAACAGTCCAGATTGCTAAAATATCAAACATAAAGCACTCTTTCAGATACAGTTGTTTTTTTTTACCAAACAAATGCTCCAACTTTCAAAACAAAATCTAAAACAACAAAGAAAGGTAGGAGGACGGTTAAGACGCTCACCTGCCTAACAAGTACAACCGTGAGCTTCTGGGTTTGATTCCCAGCCGTGCTATTTGTTCCCCCCAGTTTGACAAGAAAATTGTACTGAGTGTCAAAGTACTTGAAATGAGACCATAAACCAGGCCCATGTACCAACGAACGCAGAACATGTTTAAAAACCCTTCTGCCTTTTGGAAAGAGTAGGCCATTTCGTACCGTTAAAAAAGGTCACATTGAAAAGAAAAAAACCTCATACACATATGTGTCGTGTTTAGGCACTGTCCCCCCAAGTTGGAATGCGGCTACCTGAATTGTTGGAGGAAAACGGTCGCATAATTATGCAAAAAATTTACCATTGGTAAACATCGGAGCTCTCGCCGAGGAATGAAAATGAACAAGCAATGAAAATGAACAAGCGAACAAAATTTAGATACAAAAAAGCGGTACAATGTTCCAGGAAGAATAAACATGGATCTAGACAAACAAAGCAGGTGTAGGCACTCTGGGCTATTTCAAGGCAAAGCCAAAAACAAAACTGTACAAGCTTAAACCTAAATCACATTTGCATTTAATTTACCATACAATACTCTTGTGTAACATGATAATACATTGGACTGTATTACATAGTATTACATTTTTTTAAAAAAACAATGACAAAAAACCCTCACGTCAGTCAGGTGATCGAGAATTGCACGTTTCAAAACCACACACATGGGTCCCACTGGTGTTGTGGAGTCCGTCAGGCTACACTCAAGGGTTAGATTCTGGCACTTTTCCTTCTGTTTTCAGACATCACTCTGTCATTCCTACTGCGCATACTAAGGCATCCACAGCACAAAAGCAACATTGTTGTAAAAGACTGGCCCCTGGGCTTAACAACTCAAGACACAACACGAACAAATATGGTAGATTGGAAGTTTTTTAAAAATTCAGCAAACCCTGTACCCCCTCAGTCATTTGATGTCTGTAAGCTGCCTCACCACAATATGAATGCGTGGGGATCAACGCTGTAGGAACAGAAGCAACCCTCATTTGATGATCATTTCCCACTTTCTCATCACTAACGTGTGTAGATCTATGGCATTAATCCCCAAAACAAAATACACAATGCATTTTTACATTAAAAAAAAAAATCTGTGAAATCATGTAAACAGTTTGTTTTTTTTCTGACTGGCTCACTAAAGAAGATACTACTTGACCCTTCAAGCTAACCCTTGAGTGTAACCTCATCATCGACCTTTTTCTTACATTCTTTCGCAGACATTGTTGTCTCCCTGCTGAGGTGTGTAAGCCTGGTTAGAAAACACCTGCCCAGTGCGGCCCTTGGCGGACTGTGTGTGTCCCCCTGTGTCCCCACCCAGCTTCTGAGGGCTTGAATAACCGTCTATTCCATCTTGTGGCTTCTGCAATAAGGAAATAGACATCGTGGTATTATTTTCCGTTCAGTTTTTTTGGGGGGTGGGGGATGTTAGGAGGGGGGGGGAGTGAAGTATTGCTGGTTGTTTGGTGGGGGTTTTTTGTTTTCTTTTAAGGAGATTGTGTGTGTATGTGTGTGTTTATTTTTTTTATTCGAGTTGGAGTCCCAGGGCGGCTTGGGGCTGTAGGTTTATGGCAACGTTCTGGTGGCTCCTGCGACGGTACTGGAACCATTCGTATCGGTCATTGCCTTTCCAATGGATCATTCCAGTGGCGTGGAGAGGGGGGATCTGCTTCATGGGTAACAGCTTGCCATCCGTACATACTTGCCCAGGCTTTGCGCTCTAAAGACTAGAGCGCAACTCCATAGTCTTTCGAGACTGATGGGTGCCTACTCATTTTTTATTTATTCTTTTTATATCAAGGATAATGGAATAAGCACCCCTGTGCTTTTTTACATACATTCCCCGTGTGAATGCAGTTTTGTAAATGTCATCTGTTCCCACCGGCACACAAAGGCCTACTCTTACGAAAAGCGGAACTGGATTTAACGTGTGCGCAAGATGTTCTGCGTGTGTTCGTACACGGGCCTCGGTTTATAGTCTCATCCGAAGGACTTGTGTGTGTGTGTGTGTGTGTGTGTGTGTGTGTGTGTGTGTGTGTGTGTGTGTGTGTGTGTGTGTGTGTGTGTGTGCGATATCAGAGCAGCTTGAGGACAGTAAAATATTGAAGTAGCAGCAGCAGCAGCAGCAGCAGCAGCAGCAGCAGCAGCAGCAGCAGCAGTAGTAGTAGTAGTAGTAGTAGTAGTAGTAGTAGTAGTAGTAGTAATAGTAGTAGTAGTAGTAGTAGTAGTAGTAGTATAGTAGTAGTAGTAGTAGTAGTAGTAGTAGTAATAGAGAGGGGGGGGGAGACAGACAGACAGACAGAGAGACAGACAGAGAGACGGAGACAGAGAGAGACAGAGACAGAGAGCTCTGTAAAGATCTATTCATGAGGTGGCTATTGACCCAGTCAAGAAGGGGGTTGCTGATCCAATCAATAAATTTTAATAACAACACAGAGCAAAGTAAAGCTAAACAAATATGGATCGGTGGTCTAGGTGGATCGGTGGTCTAGGTGATAACGCGCCTTGCCTAGAAAGCAAAAAGTCTGGGTCGGAGTGTGCAGTGGTTCGTACCCCGTTTTGGCCCAAAACTTTCCCCCCATCCATTGGACCCTGAGTGGGGGTCCGGGCGCTAATTTTTCGGATGAGACGATAAACCGAGGTCCCGTGAGTTACACATCACTATTTAGCGCACGTAAAAGAACCCACGGCAACAAGGGGGTTGACCCTGGCAAAATTCTGTAGGAACAACCAACTCTGATAGGGAGACAAATACAGTTGCATGCAGGAAAAAGAAAAAAAAAATGGGTAGGCGCTGCACTTGTGACGACGCGCTCCCACCGAGAGAGCAGCCCGAATTTCACGCAGAGAAATCTGCTGTGACATGAAGTGGTACAAAATACAAAATACAAAATAATGCTTATCTACAGTGGGTTAAAAAAAAACACCTTTCGACATCATGGTATCCACGTTTTTCTAAAAGCTTTGCATGAGTATAAAACTAAATTGCCTAAGATATTAGGAATACTACATCCTAGGAGCAAGCAGCGTCTAAAATCAATGCATTAGGCTGGCAGGTATGATTTGCTGGGATATCATTATGTTTTGCCTCGTGTCATTAAAGGCGGGACAACATAAAGCAAAATGCTCTTCATCTTCTGCTGCTTCATTACACAAAGAGCATGTTGTATCAGATTAACTATGCAGTCTGTTCCTAAGTTTATGAACACCTACGTTTGGCACACCTGGAGAGAGAGAGAGAGAGAGAGAGAGAGAGAGAGAGAGAGAGAGAGAGAGAGAGAGAGAGAGAGAGAGAGAGAGAGAGAGAGACAGAGACAGAGACAGAGACAGAGACAGAGAGACAGAGAGACAGAGAGACAGAGACAGAGAGACAGAGAGAGACAGATAGAGAGAGACACAGAGACACAGAGACACAGAGACACAGAGAGAGAGAGAAACAGTGACAGAGACAGAGACAGAGAGACAAAGAGACAGAGAGAGAGAGAGTGAGCGACAGACAGACAAACAGACAGATAAATATACAGACAGATAGACAGACAGGCAGACAGACAAAGACAGACAGAGACACAGAGAACTCTGAACTCTTAACTAGTTTAATAGCACATCATCACTCTTGGGCCACGATACATCAAAAGGGAGATGGTGGGTGGGCGTGAGGGGCAACAGACAAAAGCAGTGATTTCATTCACACAATAAAATTATACAACATTGAATCAGCATCAAACTCTCACTCACATGTATGTATTCTTATCTTCCTCTGTCAGCATCATAGGGCATCTTTGTGCACTTAATTCTGTTTCAACCACCTGGCATCAACATATAAAAAGGTAAAGGGTAAGGTGTCCCATAACCTATGTAGTCGTAGGGGAGCAAGGCATCAGAGACCTCAGCTTCTCTAGGGGCCAGCATATTGAGGGCGGCGCCCATTTCCTTTCCCTCGCTGCTCTACCTTCCCTGATCCTAAAGAGGGCAGGTACCCATTTGCAGCTGGGTGAACTGGGGGGACTGTACTGAAGCCAAGGCGCGCAAACGGTCACCTTCTGGGTAACCACGCTCGATGCTGCTTAAACTTTGACTTGTGGAAAGCGATCGCTCTGACCACTGAGTTACACCGCCCCCGTCAACATAATTATTCACATCTAAAAGAGTACAGAGAAACATCCCAGGAGTATTGATCACGTGTCGTTGATCTAAGTTACTGTTACCATTAAAGAGAGCAATGCACTCTTTCTCATGAGCAACTGATAAACTACTTCTACAGCGGTGATAAATAAACACTCTGAAGCAAACAGGCAGCTCATTAGGATTATGGCACAATGCATGGTTTAGAATATGTTAGTATTATTTTAGTCAATAACGCCGGTTCCTCTACCAAATTCCAAGTTATAAAAGTTGTTGATAAAAGTTGAAAACACACAATCATTTTTTTAAAATATCCTACCTCCATTACAGTAATTATACAACTTTACACAACAACACATAGAATTATTACAGAATAAAAAAGGTTAAGGGTCGGTTCATATGCCAAAAAACCCACAAAAGTAATTTAATAATCCTTACAAACAAACAAACAAACAAACAATCTCCCACGTGTGTGGCGCCGGACTTGTGGCGACCCCGAAGGCCTCAAGTGCTGAGAAAGCTAGTCTGTCGCAAGGAAATCGGGTAGAGTGTACGCACCGAAAACCAAGCAGGGCGCCCAATAATAATGACAATATACAGCAATATCATGCACCAGGGCAAACTGCAGGCTGCCCGCCACATGCGCGCACACAAACAAACGCACTGACAAACACCAGCGCGCGCGCGCGTGCGCGCATGCATACCCACCCCCGTGCCAAAAAGGGGCCGTTTGGGGCAAAGACGGGACCCAAAGAGGCGTTTTCAGGCCCGTACCGCCCCGACTTTTGCAGGGTTACAGACCCCGAGGCACCAGGACAATATGGCACCGTGTGCATACTCCCTCCCCTGCCATCTCCCACGTGTGTGGCGCCGGACTTGTGGCGACCCCGAAGGCCTCAAGTGCTGAGAAAGCTAGTCTGTCGCAAGGAAATCGGGTAGAGTGTACGCACCGAAAACCAAGCAGGGCGCCCAATAATAATGACAATATACAGCAATATCATGCACCAGGGCAAACTGCAGGCTGCCCGCCACATGCGCGCACACAAACAAACGCACTGACAAACACCAGCGCGCGCGCGCGTGCGCGCATGCATACCCACCCCCGTGCCAAAAAGGGGCCGTTTGGGGCAAAGACGGGACCCAAAGAGGCGTTTTCAGGCCCGTACCGCCCCGACTTTTGCAGGGTTACAGACCCCGAGGCACCAGGACAATATGGCACCGTGTGCATACTCCCTCCCCTGCCATCTCCCACGTGTGTGGCGCCGGACTTGTGGCGACCCCGAAGGCCTCAAGTGCTGAGAAAGCTAGTCTGTCGCAAGGAAATCGGGTAGAGTGTACGCACCGAAAACCAAGCAGGGCGCCCAATAATAATGACAATATACAGCAATATCATGCACCAGGGCAAACTGCAGGCTGCCCGCCACATGCGCGCACACAAACAAACGCACTGACAAACACCAGCGCGCGCGCGCGCGTGCGCGCATGCATACCCACCCCCGTGCCAAAAAGGGGCCGTTTGGGGCAAAGACGGGACCCAAAGAGGCGTTTTCAGGCCCGTACCGCCCCGACTTTTGCAGGGTTACAGACCCCGAGGCACCAGGACAATATGGCACCGTGTGCATACTCCCTCCCCTGCCATCTCCCACGTGTGTGGCGCCGGACTTGTGGCGACCCCGAAGGCCTCAAGTGCTGAGAAAGCTAGTCTGTCGCAAGGAAATCGGGTAGAGTGTACGCACCGAAAACCAAGCAGGGCGCCCAATAATAATAACAATATACAGCAATATCATGCACCAGGGCAAACTGCAGGCTGCCCGCCACATGCGCGCACACAAACAAACGCACTGACAAACACCAGCGCGCGCGCGCGTGCGCGCATGCATACCCACCCCCGTGCCAAAAAGGGGCCGTTTGGGGCAAAGACGGGGACCGGATGTAAAAAAGCACAAGAGTGCTTTTTCCATTATCCTTGATATGAAAGAATACATCAATCAATAAATCCCCCCCCCCTTTTTTTTGTTTTTTGAATGCTCACACACTAGCAACAAAGTCTGTATTAATAACAAAACATGTCTAGTGCTGCTGTGAAGCACCTCACAAGTCAGGACCAGTGCATTCCTCATCAGCGTAGGAGAGAACTGTTATCTTAAAGTCTTTCTTGCAAAAAACGTAGGCAAATGGACCAAGAAGACAGATAATAGACTCTTGTCTATTGGACCAAGACACAAGCAATGAGTGAGATAGAAAAGAGAATTTGAAAAGAGAATTAGCAGAGAATTTCCAGAAAGTAGTGATGCTATCTATATTGATATCCCCCCTCCTTTTTTTTTTGCCTATTGGGAGACACTTAAACAAACTGCCGCCAACTTCTCTTTCACAGAATGGGGTCACAATCCCAACCCATGTCCTAAATTCAGCCACCAATCACAGCAAGGCAGCACCTTGTTTGAAAATAAGTGTGGGCCGCCACTCCCTCCCACCCCCCACCCCCAACCCCCTCCACCCCTTGAATTCGAATTTCAAAACAAACCTGTGCTGCTTTATCTGCCACGCTGATAGATCTAAAATGAGGTCGCCCACGCTGGGCTCGTGTGCACGCAGGCATGCATGCACGAACAGTACAGGCGCGCGCGCACACACACACACACACACACACACACACACACACAGACGATCTCATGGATTATTTTCTTTATTTTTTTACATAATGGTATTGATGACATTGTAACTGATATAAGCTGTTTGTTGGAAACTTTATGACTTTTTAAAAACTTTTAATGTGTGCATGCGCCTACGTGCATACGTGCTGTGTGGATGAGGCGCAAACCTCTGTGTGTGTGTGTGTGTGTGTGTGTGTGTGTGTGTGTGTGTGTGTGTGTGTGTGTGTGTGTGTGTGTGTGTGTGTGTGTGTGTGTGTATATATATATATGTATATATATACTCTCTCCCACCATCTTGGATAGGTGTGGCGCCGGATTTGTGGCGACACGAGAGCCCACAAGAGCTATGAAAGCGCATTTGGCGGAATGAAAGCTGGTAAGTGTACGCGACAAAAACCAAGCATTTCTCACAAGAATAAGGACAGTATACAGCAATATGATTCACAAGGGCGAAATGGGTGGTCCCCGCCACATGCGCGCACACAAATGAACACATTGACAAACACCAGCGCGCACGCGCGTGCGCGCATGCATACCCACACGCCCGCCCGGGAAAGGTGTCGTTTTGAGCACAGATACCGGCTAAAGAGCTGTTATCAGCCCCGTCCAACACCCAATTTTGCACGGTAAAAAATCCCACGGCACCAAGACAATATCGTACTGTATGCACTCTCTCCCACCATCTTGAATAGGGGTGGCGCCGGCTTTGTGGCGACACAAGAGACCCAAAGAGCTAAGAAAGCGCGTTTGGCGGAAGGAAAGCTGGTAAGTGTACGCGACAAAAAACAAGCATGTCTAACAAGAATAATGACAATATACAGCAATATAATGCAACTGGGCTAAGTGTAGGGTCCCCGCCACATGCGCGGACACAAACGAAAACACTGACAAACACCAGCGCGCGCGCGCGGTGCGCACATGCATACCCACCCCCTGCCCGAAAAAGGTGCCGCTTTGGGCAAAGATGCCAGCCAAAGAACCGTTTTCAGCCCCGTCCAGCCCCATCTTTTGCACGGTAAAAGACCCCACGGCACCAAGACAATATCGTACTGTATGCAGACAGTATCACCCACCATCTTGGATGGGTGTGGCGCCGGATTTCTGGAGACACGAGAGCCCCCAAGAG
>JASPKP010008430.1:0-7500 GCA_030674155.1 Stramonita haemastoma | reverse complement strand
CTCTCTCTCTCTCTCTCTCTCTCTTCATAAACGTCCAACAAACCCTTCATCTAATCTCATTCCAGAGCACTCCACTCCCACTTCTCTCTCCCTATCACCCCCCCCCCCTCCTCTCCAAGCTTACCCCCCCCCACTCCCTCCTCCTAACACCCGTGTGCTACAGTGTGACTATTAACAGCAATTGCCCAGGAGACGTCTGCCATCTACGATACCAGGAATGAGGTTTGAAGGGAGGGAAAAGCTCCTGACTCCAGTGAAAAAAATGCAAACTACAGAGGTAGGGGTACGTCACACGAACATCTGGACTGGCCAAGGCTGTTCTACAGGGACACTTCAAAGGAGACGAACCCCTACCCTTAGGTTATGAGTTCGACGTTCAAACCACCAGGCCATCGATCCCACCCCTTTAAATTTGCAAATCAAGATACAAAAAAAACAGACAAAGCTGAAGTCAACACTTTTAACAAAATACATGGTTTGTGGTCACACTCTTAGGCTTTTTTGTGATAAGAAAATGTATTGAGTATGTGAAACACTTTCATGTCAAGTAGATGGTGTGATTGACATCCATGTTTGATGGCAGAGGCTGTAGCCGAGTGGTTATAACTGTTCGATTTTTAATCCCATGTGTTTAGGAAGTCGTGGGCTCGAATATCGGTGGGGTCTGATGATTAAAGGTAAAAGTGTCCTATAGCCTATGTGGTCGTAGGTGAGCAAGGCATCAGAGACCTCAGATTCTCTAGAGGCCAGCATATTGAGGGCGGCGCCCATCTCCTCCCCCTCGCTACTTTACTTTCCCTGATACTAAAGAGAGCAGGTACCCATTTACAACTGGGTGAACTGGGTAACTATACTGTAGCCAAGGCGTGCAAACGGTCATCCATCGAATTGGTAACCACTCTCGGTGCTGCTTAACATTAGCTTGGCGAAAGCGAGTGCTCTGACCACTGAGCGGTCTTATCCCCTGATAAATTAAAGGAGGTGGTTTTTATGGTCTCACAGGTCAACTAAGCGCGGACGTGCCAGTGCTTTGATTCCCTTCCTGCATATACACACGCAGGAGATAAAATAATTATGCACGTTAAGGATACGGTAACTCATGTCAGTGTTCGTTGGTTTTCAGAAACACAAATATACCCAGCATGCATCCCCAAATCAGAATGCGGCTACCCTCATGGTGGGCAAAAACGGTCACCTACGCCAGATCTCACCATTGGTGAACCTTGGAGCTCTATCCGAGAAACAAACCAAAAAAAAAACCAGAAGAAAAACCAAACCAAATCAATGTTTTACCAGTTCTTTAGCCTTGCTGCCATGTGAAATTGATGCTGAAGATTCTTCAGGGTTTATTTTGTCTAGGCCTATAGGAGAGATCAAGCGGCGTGTACTTATTACGTACAACGTGCGAAGTGTATTTGTGTTGCGTGGTGTTATGTTGCATTGTTTTGTACTGAACTGTACTAAAATATATCATAATTATGCCTGACATTGTATTGTGTTGTAGTGTGCACGTTGTATTACATCACATTTAACTGAATTGAATTATATTGTGTTGTGACATAATATTGTAATATTGTAAAGTGTGTTGTATTGCTTGCTTTGGGTTAAGTTGGGCTGGTTTGGGTTCTATGAAATCCATGTTGCGTTGGGTTGGTTGACTTTGAGGAGATTTGTATTGTGATGTCTTGTATGACTTTGCCTTGTGTTACCTGTTTATAACTATTGGTCTTTCTTGTATGAGGTTGCATTGCGTTACCTGTTTAAATCCACTGGTCTTTCTTGTATGACTCTGCATTGTGTTACCTGTTTAAATCCACTGGTCTTTCTTGTATGACTCTGCATTGTGTTACCTGTTTATATCCATTGGTCTTTCTTGTATGACTCTGCATTGTGTTACCTGTTTATATCCATTAGTCTTCCTTGTATGACTCTGCATTGTGTTACCTGTTTATATCAATCGGTCTTTCTTGTATGACTCTGCATTGTGTTACCTGTTTATATCCATTAGTCTTTCTTGTATGACTCTGAATTGTGTTACCTGTTTATATCAATCGGTCTTTCTTGTATGAGGCTGCATTGTGTTACCTGTTTATATCCATTAGTCTTTCTTGTATGAGGCTGCATTGTGTTACCTGTTTATATCCATTGGTCTTTCGCTGTATCGGATTATGGATGCTCTCCATCCTTTGAACACATCGATCCCCCGTGGGAATGCCGGGGGCCTGACCGTACAGACAGCATCCCTACCTTCTGGAGATTCTGTGCTAGGAACTTTCTCTTTTCTATCCTTCTTTCTGTTTCCCCGTCGCTTCTTTGCTTCATGTTACTTCTTCCTTGTCTAGTTTCTGCCTTCTTTGTTCATTTTCCTACTTTTTCCAGAAAAAAACAACATAAAATGTAATGATTCTCTCATATTTATGCCGAAGTCGGATGTGCTGGGTCTGACTGGTTAGACGCTCAATCATACGCAGTGCAACACATTTTCGCTCTTATGACAGACAACAACAGTTGCTGTCTGAGGGTTCGACGAAGAAGGAGAAAAATGGTCTGATAGAGGTGTCTTTATTCTGGTAACTTAATGTCATTATACTTGTTCTGTTGACTGTCTTCATCATCAGTAAGGATCGTCTCTGTTAAACTGCATTGTATTTTGTATTTTGTACCACTTTATGTCACAGCAGATTTCTCTGCTTGAAATTCGGGCTGCTCTCTCTCCCCGGGGAGAGCGCGTCGCCACAAGTGCAGCGCCTACCCATTTTTTTCTTTTTCCTGCATGCAACTGTAATGTCCACTTCATTGCCCCGACTACTTGGCTATCTGTAAGGACAACTGTAAACGGAGCAAGGCATTAGGAAGGGTGGTGGAAAGAAAGCAATTTATTAGAAACTATCTCATTTCGAGAACGGAGAGATATATATAACAGAGAACAAAAACAGTCAGAAAATAAATTAAAGTGATTTCGATTTGGAGGAGAGGATGCGTGAGGCTGTCACAACCGATTGTGGACACCCAAAAGCAGAAACTGAAAACCGAAACCAAAAGCGTGAGATTTTCTCATCAGTGAGTCAGAAACTCAATTAAATTGTTAGATTGAAAACCCTGCCTCCCTCCCTCCCTCCCCTGTCTTCTTTTTTTTTTCTTCCAGACAGAAAGAAGATCAGTATGAAGCTCATTATTTCTTTGCAACCAATTTCAAATTGTGGTTCAGCGACTCCAAACAGCGTCTGTTGGAGTAAATGAAAATGACAGAAAAAGCAATATCGTTGTGGTTTGTTTTATTTCTTTCTTTTTACACAGGAGGGAAATGGAGTAAAAATCACAACTAGCTGTGGGCAAGTTCTTCATTGGAGCGATTAGCTACTTGATTAAGTTATAGATTTACGATATTTTATTTTTTGATTTATTCATTAATCTATTTTTTGTTTTATTGGGTTAACACTCATGTGTTTCTTTTAGGCACGGCCTCTGTATGTATGAGGGTTTGTAAAGAAATTTGACCGTTTTAGTACAGTTATATATTGCGAATTACAATTTGACGACCTGGGTTCGATTCCTGGTCGAGGAGATTTTTCTCCTGGAGTTAACATCAGTGCCGACTCCACTCTCCCCAAAGTCCTTCGGATGAGACTATAAATCGAGGCCCCGTGTGCGAACGCACGCAGAACATCTTGCGCATACGTTAAATCCTGTTCCACTTTTCGTAAGAGTAGGCCATCATGTGCCGGTGGGAACAGATGACATTTACAAAACTGCATACACACGGGGACAGGATGTAAAAAAAGCATATAATTGCTCATTCCATTATCGTCGATATAAAAGAATAAATAATATAGATGATATATATATTATAATAATAATAATAATAATAATAATAATAATAATAATAATAATAATAATAATAATAATAATAATAATGATGATGATGATGATGATGATGATGATGATGATGATGATAATAACAACCACAACAACAATAACAACACATATCTGTTTTGCAAGAGGCCAGCCAAGTCATTACTCTGAAGAGAAGTGGACTAGCCTAGCTAGGCTAGATGCAGTGGCAGCAGCATTTCCATTTAGCTCCTGTCATTCCGGATTGCCTGTCACTTCTGCAGCCTCGGGCATTACTCAGCCCGCTAGGGGGCGCCAATAAGGGGCCACCACCTAGCAGGCTTTGGAGATGTTGTCAACAAGGGACGCAATCCAGGTCAGGGGAAAGAAGTCGTAGTATTACTTCCCGTCTCCATCTCTACGTCTGCTGCAATATGGCCAGAAGGAATGCATTTCATACGTTCTGCACACAGCCTTTCAATTAGTTTGGACAGATTTTTTGTGTAGGTGACCTCATTTAATTCAAAGGGAGAGAGAGAGAGAGAAGGGGGAGAAAGGAGAGAGAGGGGGGGGGGGGGAGGAGAGAGGAGAGAGAGGAGAGAGAGAGAGAGAGAGAGAGAGAGAGAGAGAGAGAGAGAGAGAGAGAGAGAGAGAGAGAGAGAGAGAGAGAGAGAGAGAGAGAGAGAGAGAGAGAGAGAGAGAGAGAGAGAGAGAGAGAGAGAACTCGGATGTTTATTGTACATCGGCCACAGGCCATTATACAAACATATGAAGAAAAAAAAGTGGAGGGGGTTGGGGGTGGGGGGGTGGGGGTTGCAGGAGACATGCTTGTCAATAATGTCAAATTCACAACAAAATTTAAGCGTACAAAACATGGTGTGATAAAGAAAACTTGTAATAATATAACATATTTAAATATACTGACATTCAAACTTTACGATGTCTGAAAGTTGTCAAACAATTGAGAGAGAGAGAGAGAGAGAGAGAGAGAGAGAGAGAGAGAGAGAGAGAGAGAGAGAGAGAGAGAGAGAGAGAGAGAGAGAGAGAGAGTGTGTGTGTGTGCGTGTGTGTGTGTGTGTGTGTGTGTGTGTGTGTGTGTGTGTGTGCGTGTGAGTGTGTGTGTGTGTGTGAGTGTGTGTGTGTGTGTGTGTGTGTGTGTGTGTGTGTGTGTGTGTGTGTGTGTGTGTGTGTGTGTGTGTAGAGAGAGAGAGAGAGAGCAACTCATCATCAGTAATTACATCTCCTCTGGTATTATAGACGTCCGATTGCAGACCTGCAAAATAATGACACAATAACACGATTAATAACACATCAACAACAAAAAATACAGGAAGAAGTATCATAGTACAAACAAGTCAACCATGGGATTGCGTTAATGAGTTGGAACGTTAAACCTCAATCACTTAATTTCGATCAGAGATCATAGTGTCATGCAATTACATTACTTTTACGTCTATACAACCAAACAAAAGACGCAGGATGAGTTTGCTGGGAAATCATTGAGTCATACTGAATAGCTCATATCAAACCTCACCTATCACAATTCTAGATCGTTTTTTAATGCCATGGAAAATAAATCTCGACAAATTCTCTTTGTGCTGCTCACTTTGTAACTGAAGCATTATTGATAATGGTAGATACACTGAGTCTCCTAAAAATTTTGACCGTATATCAGAGTACATAAGGCAGTCATACAGAAAATGCTTTTCATTTTCAATTTTGGATGTGCAGAAGGGACATGATTTTCTTTGATTTGATTCACTATAGCGATGCATGTTATTGTTAAGGGGTAGAACACCACATCTTATCTGTGCAAGTGCAACTCTAAAGCAGTAAACATCAGTAGTCATAAGATACTTCTCCCTCTCAAACATTGTTTTGAATGATCTGTACTGCCTGTACGTATCTCTTTCTCTTAATGCACCAGACCATTCCTGTATGAACATGTCAATCAGACGCTGTTTGAATATATTTAGAAAAGTTTTCACATTGCCAACACCCTGATGCAGCCAAACTACATTAAATCCTGATACACATAAAATTAATCTTATTTGTGACACCCAACAATCTTTTCCCTTTTCATCTAGACACAGTAACATTTCGTAAGCTTTACGTGGCAGTCGTTGTTGTTCCATTGCTAACAATTTAAACCAGTATCTGAGTGAGTTTATATAAGAATTAACATGCAGGGGATAACGTCCCAAATCGCCATACACCATTTTGTTAGGAGTACGCGTTGGGACGCCTAGAAACCTTTTACATGCCCTGAGGTGAACTTTCTCAATGTCATTCAAACGTTGAAGACCCCAAATTTCAGATGAATACAGTAAAACTGGCTGTACTTTGGTGTCAAAAATCTTAAAGTATGTGCTTGGAGCCATGTCCAAATACGTTTTGAAAACTTTATTCACACTAAGAAGTGCTTTTTTCCCTTTTGTTACCAAATGTTTGGTACCTCGTTTAGCACTAATTTTGGTAGTAAAATTGAAACCTAGGTAACAGTATTCGTTGACAATTTCAAGTGGAACATTATCATAGAACCATTTTTCTTTTTCACCAAGAAAGCCACCTTTACGAAAAACCATAATTTTAGTTTTATCTTTATTTACATTGAGTTTCATATTCTCACAACAGACCTTTAGACAATTTAACTGATTTTGGAGACCAGAAGGAGTATTGGACAGTAAAACCACGTCATCAGCAAAAAGTAATAGAAATAATTCGGTAAGTTCAGGTAACATTTGAATACCATGTCTTCCATTTAACGAAATGTGGTCAGCTAACTGGTTAATAAATATTGAAAACAGATTAGGGCTTAATACACACCCTTGACGGACACCAACAGGACAAGCAAAAAAGTCGGACAACTGAAAATCCACCCTTACACAAGACAGCAGAGAGTTATACATGGCTCTTAAAGAACATAAAAACTTTCCTTTTATCCCGTTCTTTCTCAGACATTCTAAAAGTTTACCATGGTGTACAGAGTCAAACGCTTTCCTAAAATCTATGAAAGCAACATATAACTTGTGCCCTTTTCTACTTAAACATTTTTGGACTATAGAATAGAGAGTAAAAATCTGATCAATAGTGGAATAATGCTTCCGGAAGCCAGCTTGAGATTCAGAAATCAGCATGTTCTCCTCAAGCCACATGTACAATCTACAATTCAAAATAGTGGTATAACATTTAGACAGTATACTAAGTAGAGAAACACCCCTATAATTATCCATGTTTTCTGTATCACCCTTTTTATGTAAAGGTATTACAATTGCTTTAGCCCATTCTTGTGGATACTCACCTTTATCAAATAATTTATTAAACAACTTTGTCAAAAATAATACAACATCTTTTCCACCTGACTTTAGCATTTCTGCACATATGCCATCAAGCCCTGTTGCTTTGCCACTTTTTAATTTCTTTATAGCATGTTGTACTTCCTCCTCTGTTATAACACTGTTTAGAAAATGATTTGGTTCTTCTAATTTATCAAAATCTGGTATATCTTGGTGCTCATTATTGTCACTGCTAAAGACATTTTTGAAATGACTATACCAGTCATTGATAGTGATATTACTACTTGTTTTATTTGTTCTTTGCGTGCATCCCATATTTCTGACTTCTTTCCAAAAGGATTTTGGATCCAGCTGAGAGAGAGAGAGAGAGAGA
>JASPKP010008429.1:0-11570 GCA_030674155.1 Stramonita haemastoma | reverse complement strand
GCCCTCCCCCTTGGGGGAGGGGTTGCCCCACCCAAAATGGCGGGTTTTAAAATCCCCAGGGGGTTGGGGAGTTGAAGGGATTTTGGGTTTTTTTCTTTTGGGTCGTTGTTTGTTGTGTTTTTGTTTTGTGTTATGTTTTTTGCTGTTTGTTGTGTTGTGCTTTTAGTGTTTTTGGTGTTTGTTTTGTTATGTGTGTTGTATTTTTTTCGTGTTGTGTTGTGTTCTCCGTGGAAAGACGAGGGTTGAAGTGAAAATGAGGATGGGGATGATGACGAAAAATGATGATTAATAAAGGGATAAATGATAATAAATGTTTCAAAAAAAAAATTTAAGGGAAAAAAAAGGAAAAAAGGTTTCCACGTTTAAAAACCCTAAACGTAAAATGACCCCTTTCCACCCCCCCAAAAAAACAAGAATTGGACCCCAAAAAGGGTAAAGAAAGGGTAAAAAAGGGGCCCATTTTATACACACATTATCCCTTTGGGAAAAAGGGAAAGCAGAGAGTCTTTGTGGGGGAAAAAAGTATTGTTGTGGCCCCTGTTCCGGGCCCCTCCCCATGGACTGCGATTTTTTCCCCAAAATTTGTGCCAGCTTTTTTCTGCGAGGAACCCCCAGGGCACAGGTTACAGGAATTTAAAATCTCGGGGGAAATGTCATCGCCCTTTTGGGGGTTTCTTTGGGGAACATGGGACAAAATATCCCCGCGGGGGGGTCAAGGGGAAGGGAAAAAGTGGCATAAAAATTTTTGCACTAAGAAAAATTTTTTTTTTTAAAGGGAAAAAAAAATATTTTTTTTTAAAAATGATCAGAATTTAAAAATAAATAGAAACATTAGGAATACAAAGTTTTTTATATTTAAAATCATGGGTTTATGATGCCCCCGAAGTTAACCTCCTGTTTTGCAAAACATGAAGGGACAGTACAGTTTTGGGGGGGTGAAAAAATTTTATTTTTTAAAAAAAAAAAAAAAAAACCTGCATTCTTTTTTTTAAGTTTCTTAAAAAATGTTTAAACATTTTTCCAAACGGTTTTTTTTTTTCCCAAGGGAAAAAAAAGGAAATTTAAAATTAATAAAGGGCCCATTGGGTTTTTAAATTTTTAAAACCCACCATAACTTTAAAAATAAAATTGTAAATGTTTTTATTTAAATATTTTGTTGAAAATAGTTTTTCAAAAAGGCCTTGCCAAAAATTTATGGGAAAAAGGTTTTTAAAATTTAAAAATTCTCCTTTTTATTTTCAGGAAAAAAAATTTTTCCCTTCCTCAAGAAAAAAAGAGCAGAAATCCCCCCCCCCTAATCCCCAACTTAAAATTCTTATTTGGAAACCCTTCAGGTTAAAATAAATAAAAATTTACACCAGGGGAAATTAAAAATTTTTAATATCAGAAAATCCCCTTTGCCAAAAAAAATTCTATCTTACCCTCTGCGCTTGTCTTTAACCCAAAAGATTTTGATGCTTGATTTTGGTAACCTAACCCCAGTTATGAGTCAAGCCCTTTCGGGGTTTCTTTTATTTTTTTTTTTAAAACACCCCCCAAACCCCCCAAAACACACCAAAACCCCCCACACAACACAAACTCACACACAAAAACACACACAAAAAACCAACAAAACAAAAACAACCAAAAAACTAAAAAAAAAATTCCCCAATTCCCAAACACAAAAAAATTTTTAACAAACCCATTTGGGAAGCAAGCGGGAACCCCTCTGTTTTCCTGTTGCGCCAGGTTTTCAAGTTTTTGGGGGGGGAAAAAAAATTCTTTTGTCTTTTTATATAAACGAAAAAATCATTTCAGTTGATTTTATCACTAGTAAACTGAAATTAGCCAAGGGGCCCCAAAAATTCTAGTTTTATATTTTTTTTTTCCCTGGACCAAAAAAATTTTTTGTTTTTTTGAGAAGGGTTTCTTTCAACAGAATGATTTTTTTTATTTATATAAAAATAATCAAAACAAAATTTTTATACTTTTTTTTTATAGGAAAATGGTTCAGGGCATGTATGTGCCCACTAAAATCAGTAAAAAATTGGGGTTGAAATTGTTTATGGTATTTCCCATTCAAAATAAAAGTTTAAACTCCCCCCCCCCTCCCATACAAAAAGTAATTACGTTTTTCCCCCAAAAACCCCAAGCCCCAACCCGACAGGAAAACCCAACACACATACAATTGAGACACACCCCCGTGCAGACCCCACCACCCCCCCCCCAAATTCCACACGTACAACATAAACAGTGACGTCTTTTCTCTCTCTCTCTCTCTTTTTCTCTCTTTTTTCCTTTTCCCCTCCCCTCTTTTCTCTCTTTTTCTCTTAAAACACACACACCCCACACCCCCATAGAGTCCACACACACACAGAGTACACACCCCCAGGGGGAGTAAAACACAAAACAACACACACACACCACACCCCACACACACACACACACACCCCAACAAAGAGCAGTGTCTCAGGGGAATATTTTGGTAACTTAGGGAGGGATTTTAAAAATAGAAGAAAGGGGGGGAAGGGGCCCTTTTATTCAACGGGGAAATTTAAATGGATTTCAATTTTTCCGGGTCCGGGTTTTTGGGGGGGGGCCCCCTTTTGGCCATTTTTTGTACCCCCAATATAAAATGGATCGTGGGGGGTTTTGATTTCATAAAAGTTTCAGATTTTGTGTGTGTGTTGTGTGTGGGGTTTTGTGTGTGTGTGTGGGGGTTTGTGTGTGGAGGTGGGGGTGTGGGGGTTTTGTTTTGTGTGTGTGTGTGGGGCGCCCTTTTGTGCGTGGGCGGGGGTTTTGGGTTTTTGGGGCGAGGGGTTTCGCGTTTACCAAACTTTTGTCTTAAAAATTGTCCCCACATTGTGTTTAGTTTGGGAAAGTGTTTCATAAAATCTAAGTTTCAGGACTTTTGTAAAGGTTTTTATGCTTGTAACAGGGGAAAAGTTTTTATAGATCAAATTAAAACAATGAGGGATACCTCAAAACAATCATTTTTGATAATCATTCATTGTTTTTTTTATGTTTTTACAAAAGTTTTTAAACTATTACATTTTACAAAGGGCCTACAAATCCCACACCCCGCGAAAACCCAAAGGAAAGGATTGTAAAGGGTTATGTCACCGAAAAAACCCTAAAAATTTTTAAAAAGAAAATGAAAACCCCAGAAAAAAATAAAAAAGAAGAAAGAAATAAATTTGAAACCCCTTCAAAATTTGACACAAAGGGTTTTTTAAAATTTTCCCAATTGGGGGGGGGGGGCCCTTTGAAGTCAGGGATTTCGGGGGCCTACCCCCTAACCTTGGTAAACCCTTTGAGATCTTTGTTTGAAAATTTTGGTTAGGTTTATTCGAGTTTCTCGTGTGAGTAAAAAAACCCTTTCCCACAGAAAATTTTCCCTTTTACTCTTAAAACTTAAAATCAGAAAACCGAGGGTTTTAATAAAAAAAAAACTTTTTTCCCAATCGCGTTTGGGAAAAGCCCATTCCCAGAAGGGGTGTCAAGAGGTGGGACCTACCGCCTTTGTTTTTTTGAGGGGGAATCATCGCGAGAAAAAAATGCGAGGGGGAAAAGAGCTTCTGCCTTGCTTGTTTTGCAATAGATAAAACCCGGGAAGAACCAAGGTTTTCCCCTCTTCTGTAGTAAGAAAACAAAAATAAGTATATTTAGAGTTGACGTCCCATATCACGGGGTCCAGGTTTTTCCCCCCCAAAGGGAAGGCATTCCAGTTGAAAAGATTTTTTTTAAAAAAAAGGGCCGGTTCTGTTCCCCTTGTTTTTTTTTTTTTTCTTTTTTTCCCTTTCCTTTTTTTTAATTTAATTAAAATTTTTTAAAAAAAAAACCTTTTTTCTATCACGATGCAAAGACCCCCGAAAAAAAAACGGAATTTAGAGGGTCATAAAGGGTGGACAATTTTAGGATAAAAATGATAAAAATTTGGAATAAAAAAAAAACAAAAAGCGAAAGGGCCACGCGCGCAAAAACACACACTCACCCGAACGCCGGTTGTTAGCGCGGGGCGCGCGCGCGACACACACACACACACACACACACACCACACCCCACACAACACACACACACCCCTCGCCCGCACCACGCACCAACGCACGCAAGCACGCCTTTTTTTATTTCAGTTCGTGAAAGGGAATACAAGTTTGGGTTTGGGGAAAAATCTCTTCCCCAAAAAACACCCCCCCCCAAAAAGGCCCTGCCCTCCCACCCCAAATGGGTGTAAAGGATAAAGGCAAAGCAAGGGAAAGGGGAAAATTCTTTTTTTTTCAAGGATAATAAAATTAAGCATTTCGTTTTTGCTTTTTTTACATCCCACCCCCCACCCTTTTCGGGGGGTTTAACATCAAAGTTTAAAAAGGAAAAAAACCTAAAAAAAAACCCCAAAGAACAATAAATTTTTAATGATCCAAATACCAAGGCAAGAAAACTTTACTAAGAAATTCCAAAAAACGGGGTTGAAAAAAAAAAGGGAAAGAGATCCCAAATAAGGTAAATGATTGAAAAAACCCCTTCATTCCAGAAAAAGGGGAAAATGAAGAAAGTAAAAAAATCAAATGTTTGATTTTGATTTGAAATAAAAAAAGGGGCAATTTTTGAAGGGGGTAAACAGGGGAGTTTTTGGGATGGGTTTAAAAATGATTTTAAAAACACCCAATCCACAACCATCTTTTTCATCAAGAAAAGTTTTTTAATTTTTAACATTTTGATAAAAAAGGGGGAGAAAAAAAAAACCCACAAAAAAACCAAAAAACCCAACAACAAAAAACCAAAACCAAACAAAAAAAAAAAAAAAAAAAAAATAAAACAAAAAAAAAAAGGGAAAAATCAAAAAAAAACAAAACAAAAAAAAACAAAAAAAACAAAAAAAACCCCCCGGGGCACACACAAACACACACACCACAACACACACACACACACACCCAAACACCCCACACACACCCCCACCCCAACCGGGGTTAAAAACCCAATTGTTTTCGGGGTTTACAATATAAAACCCCCTTCTAAATTCAAGATGATGAGGGATGAAAGCCCCCCCTCCCCCCCAAATTTGGGCTGGTTTAGGATGATGAGGTGTTTTTCCCTTCCCTTTGCAAGTGGCAATTTTTTTACCCCCCCCCCCCCCCCCCCCCCAAAATTTTCTTCATGGGCCAGATGCCTTTCCCTTTTGGAGCCAGTGGGAAGTACAGTTTTAAAACAAGCAATGTTTTAAAAAATGCAAGTTAGGGTTTTTCCCTGCAAAAAATTTTTTTTTTTAAAACAAGGAAGAAAAAGGGAATTTTGAGGGGGAAAAAAAATATTCTCGTGAAATTTGAAAAAACCCAAATTTAGCTGCAGGCGGGGTTTTTTTTTTCTTCCCCTTTTTCCTTTTTTTCCCTTTTTTCTTTTTTTTTTTTTTTTAAAAACTGTGCTGTGTCATTAGTTTTGCAAGTTGGGGAGGGAAAAAAAAAAAAATTAAACCTTTTTAACCCTTGTTGCTGATTTTTTATAATAAAAGGACTAAGTCCCCCCCCCCCCCCTCCAAAAACCCCAACACACAAACCCCCCAACACACAACACACACACACCCCACACCCCAAAACAAAAACCCCAAAAACTCCTTTTTTACTGCGAATTTCATTTGGAAAAGCCCTATCCAGCCCATTTTCAAAGGGCCCTTTGGGGAACCTGTTGTTTGGGCCCCCCAGAACAGGGACAAAAAAAAAGGCTAAAAGGGTAATGTGGAGCAGAAACCGTTTTTAGCTGAGATTGGGGGGGGTTTTTAAAAAGGGGTTGGTTAGTTTTTCCGCCCTCTTTAAACCCAAGTTCAGAATAAAATTTTGGAAGGAAAGGGAAATTTCGTGGGAAAAAGGGTTTAGTCAAAGAAAGTGGGGTTAAAAAATGCGAAATTTACCACAAAATTTTTTTAAAAGCCCCCCCAAGCCATTTAAGGAAGATTTTTGTGGGGGGAAAAGGGAAAACCTGAAAAAACCAAGCTGTACAGCCCCCGCAAAGGGAAGGAAAGGCCCCTTTGACATTTTTTTTTTCCTCAGCCCACTTTTGAAAAGGCACAGAAAAACGGAAAATACTGATTAATTTGTGGGGTTTTACATATTGGGGATGGGTGTGTGTGCAAAATGTTCAGAAACCTGGTTGGGGTATAATATTATTATTTTTACTAGTTATTCCCTTTTTATATGGTTTGTAACCCCCCGGAAAATTTCTTTGTTTTAGGGGTTAATTTAAAGTGTTTGAATTTGAATTTGAAGAGATGAAAAATTTAGTCTGTATTTACAGATTTTTTAATTCCACAAGGGTTTGGGTTTAAAATCATTTTCCCAAATTCTGTGTGGGGGAATTTCCCTTTCCCAAAATGGTTCCATGTAACATAACTTTATTTTTCCCAAAACATTGATTTCGGGGTTTCATTTTGGGCCCCCTTTTGGTTTTTAACGACGGATTTCGGGCCCAAAGCCTTTTTGGTTTTTTAATGAGTTATTGACTTCAGGTCAGGAAAAAGAGAGAGTTTAATTTATTCTTTAAAAAAAAAATTTTTTTATATCGGGGGTTTAATGGGTAAGCACTCTTGGTTTTTTTTACTTTCCATTTCCCCGGGGTGTAGGGCGTTGTGAAATTTGTCATTGTTCCCAAGGGCCCCACACGATGGCCTACTTTACGAAAAGGGGAAAAAGGGATTTTTAAGTTTTTTTTTGGCGAAAGATTTTTCCCTGGTTTTTTTCGACGGGGGGCCCTGGGTTTTTAAAGTCTCATCGGAAGAAAACGAAAGAGGAGAGGAAAAGGAGGGAGAGAAGAGGGGAGAGGAGGGGAAAAAGAGGGGAGGGGAGGAGAGGGGAGAGAGAAGACGACAGACAGACGACAAAAGGGACAGAAAGACAGACAACACACACACACACCCCACAACAACCCACACACCCCAAAACCCCACACCACACAACCCCCACACACACACACCAGGCAAAAAATTTTTTTGAAAAAAATCGAACCCCAAAACACTGGTGGCCTTAACGGGCTTTGGTTTTTAAATGTGCACAAGACCCCAATAGCTTTCCTGCACCCCCTTTGTGTGGAGCATCTTTCATTCGAAAAATTTTTTTAATTTTGGGTTAAACAAGTAGATTCCTGCAACTGCAAAAAATGGGAAAAAACCCATTTCACACCCTTGGGTTTTATTTTAAAAATAAATGAAAGCCCCCGGGGGGGGGCCTTTGAACTGTCTAAAACGTACATTTTAAAGGGGACTTGTTGGGTTTTGATGCATCCACGGTTCATTCCCCGTTTTCCATAATTCCCAAAGACATCAAATTTGATCGATTGATGACCCTTTTGATAAACACAGAACAAAAATCCCCCGCCATGTTTTAATTTCCCTCGGGCAATTTTGGTGGATCACGTGGGGTTTTGGATCTGCCCTTACACTGTTTTAATTAATGAGTTTCCCTTTTTTTTTTTTGTTTGTTGATCTTTTGCCTTTTAAAAAAAAAAGACCCTTTTAAAGCTGACGGGAATGTTCAAAATTTAAACATAAAGGGGGGACGTTGGTCTTTCAAATTCAAAAACGGAAATAAAATTCCAGTAGGGAAAGGTTTTATCTGTAAAATTTTTTTGAGGACTTCGGGAATGTCAACCCAAAAAAAAAGGGCCCCAAAAAAACCCAATAAAAAAAAAAGTTTTTCCCAGGGTCAATATCATTTTTGGCTACAACTAAAAAAAAATTTAACCCCCAAAAAACCTTCCACCCCCGGGAAAGTTGGAATGTGGTTTCCCAAAGTGAGGGGTGGTTGTTGGGAGGGGGGAGGAGGGGGGGGGGGGGGGGGGCCGGAGGGGGGGGGTTACATACAAAAAAACCTAAAACCTCGGAGCTCTCCCCAGGCAACGAACCCCCTCCCCCCCCCCCCCCCCCCCGCCCCCAACTTTCCAGATTTTTTAAATTTTGGGACAAAGATCCACAAGAAGCGGAACATGCTTCGTTTAAAAGCTAAGTAGCCCCCTAGTTTTGTTTTTTTCTTTTTTAAAAATTTTCTAAGTAAATAAAAACCCAACCCCTTAAAGTTTATTTTTACCCCGGGGATTTGCCCTTGAAAAAAACTTTTGATAAACAAAGGCGTTAAGTTAAAAGTTCGACACGGGGTGGGAGATAACGAAAATTAAAAATCAATACTTTTTGGGAAAACATCTTAGCCCGGCTACCCCAAAAATTTAACGCGGGCCCAACACCCTTCATTAATTCTGATTGGGACCCAAAATATTTCAAACTTTCAAACAGTCCCCCAATACGGAAAGGGTTATCGCTGTCCACAGGTTTTTTTTGGCCCGCGTGGGGTTAGTAGCTAAAAGAATGGGGGCCCACAAAAATTTAAAAAGGGCAATCAAAGAAATGATATTAAAAAATTGTTCGGGGAATCTGCGGTATCTTCAGGGATTAAGAGGGAAGAAGGAGGCCAGAGACGACGTTAGTATTCACGAGGAGAAAAAGTAATTTAAAACAAGACCCCTTTTTAATGTGTTTCATATGTTGGGGGAAGGGGATGGTTTATTGTTGTGGCAGTGCAGCTTTTTTGAAAATGGTTTTTTTGATTTCTTTTGCTTGAATTATTACATTTATACATTACACATAACCACCATACACGACGTTTGCGGCACGCACACACGCCCGACTCACGCACGCGCACGCACGCACGCACACACGCAGCCGCAGCACGCATGCACGCACACACACACACACACACAAAACACACAACACAACACACACACACACAAAACACAAAACAAAAACACCTTTTAAAACAAATGGTTATGATAAATGTTTTTCCCTTTTTGTACTAATTTTGAGTTTTTGTTTGTGTAGTGTAGTGTGTGTAGTGTAGAGTACTGTAGTTGGTGTAGTGTAGTGGGGGTGAAGGTAGTGTAGTGTAGTGTAGTGTAGTGTTTGTAGTGTAGTGTAGTTAGTGTAGTGTTTGAGTATGTAGTTTTAGTGTTTATAATTAGTGTAGGTAGTAATGAGTGAAGTGTAGTGTTATGCAGTGTAATGTAGTGTTTTTAGTGCTTGCAATGCAGTGGAAAGGGAATGACTTGACTTCTTAGAAGAGTGGCATGACTTCTGGGGAGAGGGACTTTACTTCTTAGAGGTGGGTTGATTCTCTGTTGCTTTTGGTCTTAGAAGAGTGACGCCTTTGAGGGAGAGTGACTTGACTTCTCTTTGATTTTAATCTTGGGGAGGGCTTGCTTCTTTTTAAAAAGTGTTTGACTTCTTAGAAGAGTGCCTTGACTTTTAAAGGGGAGTGCTTTATTTCTGAGGGAAAAGGCTTGATTCTAGTGATTGAGTTGTTCTCGTTGATTTGTAGGAGTTGTTTAGTGCTGCATTTAATGTGTCAGTATGTGTGGAAAAGGGAATTGTTTGGCCTGTCTCTTGCAGGTTGTGGGTGTCTACATGTGGACATGAAAAATTTTTGTTGCCCCCCGCCCCCCGGTTATTTTTTGTCAAAATAGACGGGGTTTTTTGGTGCTTTTTCTTGTTTTTGTTGTTGTTGTTGTTGTTGTTTTTAAGTGTTTTCACATGCTGGATCAGGATATAAACAAAAATGTCCCAAACAAACGTGAAACAGATAAAAGTATGTAAAAAAGAACTAAAAATCATCATCTCTCATCATCATCATATCAGCGCGCAGCGCAGCGCAGCAGCATTTTATATTTTTAAATCATATCATCTTTCCCATCACCCATATCTCATCATCACCTCATCTTCATCTCATATCATCATCTACCCAACTCCTCCATCAATCACCCCCCCCACCCCGCTCATGTCCCCAACCACCCCCCCACCCCCCACCCCCACCACCACCACCCCCACCACCACCCCCACCTCATCATCTATTCCTTATCATCATTATCTCATCATTCATCATCACCACCACCACCACCACCACCACCCCCCCCAAACCTCTTATACCTACCACCACCACCACCCCCACCACCCCCACCACCCACCACACCCCCTCATCATCTAGTCATTATTTCTATCATTATCATCATCATAAATCTCTCATCAATCATATCACCACCACCACCCCACCACCCCACCACCACACACCATCATTCATTATCATCACCACCACCACCACCCCCCACCACCCACTTTCATCATCACCACCACCCACCACCAGTTCATTCATCTCTCTTTAAACATTCCCCATATCATATCATATCATCATCATCATCTATTTAATCATCAAGAGGTGGGGGGGGGCGGGGGAGGGAGGGAGGGAGGGACACGTGGGGGGACACAGCACAGTTTTAAATTCAAGGTGCTGGTCTGTCTTCATCCATTTCAGCAAACATATTTTTCATTTATTTATTTTTTTATATTGAGGATAAGGGCCCCGTAAGCACTCACGTGTTTAAAAAATTTTTTTTTTTTTTACATCCAGTCCTCGTGTGTATGCGTTTTGTAAATCTTGTCATAGCCTCCCAGGCCAGTCCAGTCTTTGAGGCGGTTTTTTGGGAACACCTCTTTTCTTCTTCTCACCCCAAAACCCCCCAAAACACACAAAACAAAAACACAAAAACACACCCCACAAAACCCCCAAACACATAAACACACAGATGCAGACAGCGGGACAGAAAAAACACCCCCAACACCCACACACACCACACACAAAAAACACAAACACCAACACACACCCCCAAAACACACACAACACACCACACACACACACCCCCACACCCCACAAAACCCAGCTAATGCCCAAAAAAAATATTTTTAAGATTTTATTTGCTTTTGTTTTTTTTTTACTTATTTTTTTAAATTTTTTTGTTTGTTTTTTGAAAAGGGAAAAAAATATTGAGGGGTTTTTAAATGTGTTTTGTGGGTGTGTTGTGTGGGGTGTGGTGTTTTGTGTGTGTGTGTTGTGGGGGTGTGGGCGCGCGCGGGGGCCGGGGGTGTGTGTTGTGTTTGTTGTGTGTGTGTGTGTGTGTGTGTGTGTGTGGTTTGTGTGTGTGAGGATTTGAGGGGGTGTGTGTATGTATGCGTGTGCGTGGGGTGCATGGGGACGTGTGTTGTATTGTGTGTGCGTACGTGTTCCGTACAGTGTTGTTTTGTCTGTGGGGTTGCGCGTGAGCGTGTCGTGTTTTTTGGGGTGTGCGCGGGGCACGGGTGTGTGTTTTTTGTGGGGGGGTTATGCGCGCGCCGGGAGATCTTTTTTTTCCCTTTTTACCATCATCACTGATTTTTTTTGAGGGGGGGGTATGTATATAAAACCCAAAATCTATCCTGAATTTCTTGGAACCCTTTGGAGAGGGAAGTGGGGGTGAGTAGGGACAACGGGTTGACTTTTTGTTTTTACAGTCAAGTCAAAAAACAGCAGGAAAAAAGGGGCGCAGGGGGGGAAGGGGGGGGGGGGGGGGGGGGGGGGGGGGGGGAAAGGGAGGGGGGAAAGGGGCTGTTTGTTTGGGCCCTGGGCTAAAAAGATATCCTATTCACCTCCCAAATTTCCAATTCCCCGGGGTTTCGGGGCCCCTTCTTTTTTTTGAAAAAAAAAAACACCAAACCAAAAAAAAAACCCCCAAAAAACCCCAAAACCTATCCG
>JASPKP010008428.1:0-2500 GCA_030674155.1 Stramonita haemastoma | reverse complement strand
TCTTTGAAAACTGATCCTTTAATCGGTAGCACACCAAGACGAAGTTTTACTAAACAGTCCCTAAACATTTTATTTCCATGTATTCAAAATACAGTTCACATTCAAAGTTACCTTTAAAAACAGTCTATATGTTTGATTTTATGTCTTTGACCATGACCGATCCATTCCACTCTTGCATAAAAACATCTTTCATTCTTTGCTTAAACAGTGAATAAAAGATTGCTCACAGCCAACTCCTTGTTGGAGCCATACATGCCCAAATCCAAGATTAAGCAAAACATTTTTAAGTAAAGTTACCCAAAATGTTTTACCATGTTCACCCATATTAATAAGCATTAAATATGCTTGCTTGGGAAGTCTATTCATATCCATTTTTAAAAGCCTAAACCAATATCGAATATCCTGACTGCACTATTTATATATAATGGATAACGACCTATTTCTCCATAGACAAACTTATTTGGTACCCTGAGCGGCACATTAAAAAAACGTTTACATGCAAAAGAATGAATCTTTTCAATATTACTCAGTCTGTGAAGTCCCACAAACTCAGAACCATACAAAAGAACTGGCAGTACCTGCGCATCAAAAATTCGGAAAAAACAATCCTTAGAAATGTCTTTTAGTTTTGATTTTATGTTTCACACACTGAACACATGCACGTCTTCCTTTCACTGCAAGAGCATCCACACCTCTGCTCACGTCATTTTTGTGGTAAACACAAACCCTAAATAACTGTATTCATTCACTACTTTAGTACATGCAGCCAAGTTTCCATTTTTCATTTTTACCCAAAAAATCCACCTTTTCGAAAAACCATAACTTTTGTCTTGTCTGTGGTTAACCTTCAAAAACAATTTTTTTACATACAATGTCTAAAAATTGTTGATTTTGTTTTTGTAAACCAACTACACTACTGGACAGCAGAACTATGTCATCGGCAAACAAAAGGAGATATTACTTCAAGTAAACTGGCAAAAATGGACACCATGAAGACCATTGTTGTCAACTACAGAAGCTATTTCGTTACATACAAGGAAAACAATATGGGACTCAATATACATCCCTGTCTCAGACCTATTGGGCAATCAAAAAATTCAGTAAGTCCCTCCTCTACACGTACACAAGACGTCACAGATTCATACATAGCAATAACAGCATGTAAAAATTTTTCCCTGTATTCCATTCTGGATTCATAATATCAAACAAGGTTGTCGCTGTACAGAGTCAAAGGCTTTCCTCAGATCCACAAAGCATGCATAAAGCTTTCCTCCTTTCTTTGATAAGCATTTTTCCACAACTGCTTGGAGTGTAAAAATATGGTCAGCTGTGGAATACCCCCGTCTGAATCCAGCCTGTGACTCCGTCGTTTTTCATACTCTTCAGTCCACATTACAAGTCGTTTATTAAGTACTGATGGGATAAACACTTGCTAACCAAGCTCAATAATGTACACCCTATAATTATCAGTTAGACTGTCATCTCCTTTCTTCAAAATAGGTACAATAATAGCTTTTGCCCATAGGTTTGGGTAGACACCGTGATCAAACAAAATTTATTAAACAATTTGGTTAGAAAACTGCACAGCAATATTGTCTGCTAACTTTAACATTTCTGCCAAGATGTTATCCACCCCACAAGCCTTGCTCTTTTTAAAATGTCGTATGGATCGGCAACTTCATTCTCAGATATAGGTTGGTTAAGCTGACTGTCTAAGTCATTACCTTCTGTCTGTGTGGGTCCCCTAGTTGGCTCAAACTGGTATTTATCGTGTTATCATTAAAACAATTGCTGAAAGTGATTTAACACTGATCCTCGGTTATGTCTTTACAAATTTTCGTTTTTGTCTGCCTGAAAATTTTTTTCAGTTCTTTCCAAAACTTCTGCTATCTTTACCAAGAGAAGCCAGGTACTTGCCTTTTCACGCTTATGACTCGTTTTCTTACGTTTATCATTTTTTTATATCTGTTCGTGCCTTACGTACACTAAACGGTCGTTTATCTCCCTTAGACTGACGAAACTTTGACAGACATTGCCGTGCTTTATGCTTGGCATCCTTGCATTCTGCATCAAACCAAAGGGCATCTTGCTGTTCATTCTGATGCAGACATGCTTATTCATACATTCACTAGCTTGCAAAGCATATTTGTGAAAATTTCCAATGCCCCATCATGTTATGGTCCAGCAACGAAAACGCATGTAAAACAATATCTTGTATTTCATCAGAATGAAAAGTTGACAGAAAACTACCCTCCTTAGTACTATCCCAGATTAATTGTTAAACCCATTTCTTTCTGCTTGTGCTTATGAACACAGATCTTTTTCACTCCTACCTAGCTTCATCAATTACAGGAAAATGTGGCGGTCAATAAAAGCAACAATCTTAAAATCATAAACCAAATCAGCAACGCATAGCTCTCTAGACATAATAATATAATCAATTGTACTTCCCCCATTGGGTGACACAAATGTCAACAACTCATCAAAAAAAAGACAAAAA
>JASPKP010008427.1:0-7500 GCA_030674155.1 Stramonita haemastoma | reverse complement strand
CATAGTAGCCAAATTTAAAGCAGATAAGTCTGACATGACTTAATGTGGTATACAATACAACCTTCTAGATAAGCATTGGAAGAAAGGCAGAGCCACCGCTACCTGCCTCTCCTCCACTTTCCTGCTGATGGGCCAGTTTTAGCTACACTACAGCCACCAGGCAACATCAGGCAGACCAGCAGCAGCACCAACAACCAAAGCTGGTAAATCTCCACAGAACACGTTAGTAGCAGTATATAAAGCTAAACAGAATACCAAGAAGGAAAAGCAGTCAGAGAAAACTACCATGACGCAAAACAAAACATCTGACGTCAAATCCAAAGCTTGTTCTAAACTTGAGAGCTGTCATCTCCCCTGTGCTGTACTCCTCCAAGACTGTTCTGAGAAGTGTTAACAGTCATTGCTTAAGGCAGTTTTATGGGTTCGGCATTGAAAAAATGTGCAAAATCACTGACATCTTACAATCACTGAGCGAAGGCACTTCTAATCTGGTGAGAGTTGATTCTATGATGTTTCACTGTGGAATCAATGATCTCAGAGGTACAGATCTACAGGAAACCAGCACAAAATGGTGGAAACTATCCAAAATATTGTGGCATCTTTTCCTGACATTAAAAGTCATCAGCAAAGCTGCTCCTGTTAAAAACCCTTCTCTTCAAAACAAAAGAGATGTTTTCAATACTATGAACTGCTCAGATCTGTATGGCCCAAAACGTTTTCTTTTAATTTCCTAGGAGAACCTGAGTACTACATGCAATCAACTGAAAGACTGTCTCATTGAACAGTTTTTTCCCTGCCACAAACCTGTACTCTAAAAACAGACTCAGAGGGATCCATTTTGAAGCAGGCTGATTTTTATCAGAATAATCTTTATGAAAGAAGCTTGAGACTCATGGAGTTTGCCAGTAACAAGAATTTCCAGCTAATGAATACATTTGGGCCACAGAGAGAATCCAGAAGATGGACATGGCATAGCCCAAATGGTGAACACCACAACCAAATAGATTACATCATGGTGAAAACACGATTTAGGTTAAGTGTAAACACTGCATGAATACGAAGCTTTCTGGGAGCGGACATAGGGAGTGACCATGATCTTGTAATGATGACATTACGACTCCGTCTCAAAACAATTCACAAGCAGAACAACATCGGGATCAAGTTTGACCTCGAGAAGCTGAAGGATCAAGAGGTAGCATGCATTTTTTCAGGCAAGGATAGGTGGGAAGTTTGCAGCACTCACTCTGATAGACTCAGATAATACAGATATAGAGACCTTGATGGATGGTTTCAACACAGCAATGATTAAAATAGCAAGTGAACTTCTTGGCAAACATCGACCAGTCAAAAAACCTTGGATCACACCTAACACCCTGCAGCAATGCGATAAACTTAAATAATTGAAGAAAAGGAAAAATGAAACAGGAGAAAGAGCAGAGCAATACAGGGAAATGAACAAAAGAATCAGGAAGTCCATGACAGATGAAAAAGAGAAATGGATTGGTGAACAGTGCCAGGACATTGAAGAAAACATCAAGAAAAACAACAGCAAGAAAGCATATCAACTGATGAAAGACCTGACTGGCACAAAACAGGAAGAAACTCAACAATCCAAGGTAAGAATGGGAAATGTCTCACTGACATCCAGGATATTCTGAACAGATGGACAGAATACTGCTCCGACCTGTATAACTACGAAACCACAGGAAATACAGAAGTCCTTAATGTTACCACAAGCACAGATACAGACAGTCGCCCTGTGTGTTACACGTAACCCAATGGATCGGTGGTCTAGGTGGTAACCGCCTTGCCTAGAAAGCAAAAAGTCCAAGTCGGAATGTGCCATGGTTTGTACCCTGTTTGGGCCAAAACTTTTCCCCCATCCATTAGACCATGAGTGGTGGTCTGGGCGGTAGTCTTTTGGATGAGACGACAAACCGAGGTTCCCTGTGTTACACTTCACTATTTAAGGCACATAAAAGAACCCATGGCAACAAGGGGGTTGACCTTGGCAAAATTATGTAGAAAAAAGCCACTCTGATAGGGAAACAAATACAGTTGCATGCAGGAAAAAGAAAAACAATGGGTAGGGCTGCACTTGTGGCGACGTGCTCCCCCGGGGAGATCAGCCCGATTTTGACGCAGAGAAATCTGCCGTGACATAAAGTGGTACAAAATAAAAAATACAAATGACAACAAAAGAATTGTCCCTGGCAAAATTCTGTAGAAAAAAGCCACTCTGATAGGGAAACAAAAACAGCTGCAGAAAGAAAAAGAAAAGGTGGCGCTGCTCTTGTAGCCACGCGCTCTCCCTGGGGAGAGCATCCCGAATTTTACGGAGAGAAAATCTTCCGAGACTTAAAGTGGTATAAAAGTGAAAAAGAACAGAAACAAAATGCTAGAACTCTTTTGTTGCCATCAGATTTTTATGTGTGGATGGGGCCCTGGATTATTATCTCATCTAAAAGACTAGCACACAGCACTGCTCAATGTCAAGTAGATCAGGGAAAATATCATACACCAACGGGTACAGAACCAAGATTTTTCACTTGCAAAGCATTGCATCAGATCAGGCTGCGCTTTTGTTGCAGCACTGTTTTTAATACAATTTTTAGAGAGACACATGCTCATTTGGTTTATCCCAGGACAGTATTAGAGGCAGTTAGCATGGTAGACAGAAGATAAGACAGAGACAGGAAACCGTAGACTTGAAACAGGAAACAGGAGACATGAAACAGAGACAGGGAACATGAAACGAAGACAGGAGACATAAAACAAAAACAGGAGACATGAAACAGAGACAGGAGACATGAAACAAAAACAGAAGACATGAAACAGAAACAAGAGAAATGAAACAGAAACAGAAGACATGCAACAGAAAACATAAACAGAGACAGAAGACATGAAACAGAGACAGAAAAAAGACAAAATGAAACAAAGACAGGAGAAAATGAAACAAAAACAGAAGACATGAAACAGAGACAGCAGACATGAAACAGAAACAAGAGAAATGAAACAGAAACAGAAAACATAAACAGGAAACAGGAGACATGAAACAGAAGACATCAAAGAGAAGGTAAAAGCCAAGAAACAGAAGACAGGAGACATGAAAAAAAGACAGAAGACATGAAACAGAAGCAAGAGAAATGAAACAGAAACAGAAGACATGAAACAGAGACAGGGGACATGAAACAGACAGGAGACATGAAACAAGACAGGAGACATGAAACAGAAACAGAAGACATGAAACAGAGACAGGAGACATGAAACAGAGACAGAAGACATGAAACAGAGACAGGAGACATGAAATAGAGACAGGAGACATGAAACAGAGACAGGAGACATGAAACAGAGACAGGAGACATGAACAGAAAACATAAACTGGAAACAGGAAACAGAAACAAGAGACAGGAAACAGAAGACAAGAGACAGAAGACAGGAGACATGAAACAGAAGACATCAAAGAGAAGACAAAAGACATGAAACAGAAGACATCAAAGAGAAGACAAAAGACATGAAACAGAAGACATCAAAGAGAAGACAAAAGACATGAAACAGAAGACATCAAAGAGAAGACAGAGGACAATAATGCTGCTACCCCTTGATATACGTGTGCAGCCAAAGAAGAAGGCAACAAAACTGTCCATACCAATTTGAACACAGCTTTCAGTCATCACCTGAACATCAGCCATCTTGCCCAGGTGTTGAATATCTTTTGAACCAAAACCACCCCAACACGACAATCATACAAGTCAGTAGGTCAGAGTGTGATAGCAGGAAGTCTTTACCAGACTTTACAGCAAAGCAGGGAGTGGTGTACGGGGTGTGCAATGATTCCACAAGGTTCTGCAAAATGGTCTTGGAGGTTGCACCAGGAATGTATGCCAGGTTTAGACTGCAGAGATTGGCACTGTGGTGTGATTCTGGTCACTGGGAAACACTATTAGATATTTGTCATCAAGCACAACCTACAATGCATTGTGGTGGTCACATTGCTGAATATCACTACATTTCTAGCAAAAAGCGTGTGTGTATTTTACATGTTGACAGCCCCTTGGTAGCACTCCATACAGAAACAACACAATGGTACAATTCAGTGATAAGATACACTTCTCCATGGTCTCAATGTGTCATCTTTCCAGAAGTTTACCCATTCACTCAGTTTAAGGTCAACATACATGTGGCTCCTTTAAACGTTGTTCTGGTTAGTGTTCAGCAGTCTCGAAGTCTTGACGATGTGGGTCAAGTGCTCTTAAAACTGGTATACCAAGAACCAAACACACCTGACCAACAGGCTCTACACCTAGACAGCAACAGTTTCACACCAGCTTCTGTTGTAGAGACCTCACATCTTCAGATGGACTTACAGTTTCTGCCATGGGCTCATACATATCTTAAACTATACTTTGCTGGTCTCTCCATCAATGATAAACCTCACCAGTTGCCCAGTGGTTTGTTTAACTGCTCAGTAACACACTACTCTCAATTTCGCCATCACCTGGATAAGAATCATAAACCAGAATGTGAGGATGGGCGTGATGAGACAGAACACTGCCCCCTCATCTGTCCTGGATGTCAGGGGCAGACAACTACAGGGAACAAATGTCTGATGTTTGTCTTGCACACAGATCATATAACTCAGAAATTTTGGTCTTACAGGTGTAAAGCAGGGGGTGGAAGGTTGGCCTTAATAAAAACCAGGACAGAAATAGAAGACTTCATTACTGTTTTCAGAAAGTTCTTATGGATAAACATGTGTGTTGGGTTCACCTCAGGCTGGCAAAACACGCCTTTCATGTACAGTAGATTGACAAAATGGTCTGATGGCACAATGATCTACAATGCAGTCCATGGCAGACAATTTCAGAATAAACAAAATTCACGGTATCTTCATACACATGATTTTACACCAATGTCTATTTTTGACCCTGGTGAGAATTTCAATGCCGCATTATGTGAGACTAAAATACCTGACTCAAATGAAATTTCTACCAACACAAAACTGAGCTACTTGAATTTATTTCAAATTGTCTCTACAGACACCTGGCAGAGTTTTATTAATGTGCACAAATAATCATGCCATACATACATTTTTACTATGTGATCCTACAGTTCATTGCAGAAACAGAAAACAGACTCATACTTGTGAGTTTACAGCCATACCTTCTCAAAACAACAGCTCTGCACAGGAGGCCAAGATGTTTTTTGTTGGGAAGCTGACCTATCTCATGTTCAGATGTGGTGGTGAAGGAGGAACAGTGCAGTACACACTTGTGTGTGATTTCCGACAGGACTGTCTTGATAACAGTGATGAATCTTTCTGTGAACATCCTCTGTTCACTGGTTTTCGTTGTTCTAATGGTCAGTATGTACTGTACAGTCAACGCTGCAATGAATATTCAGACTGTCTGGATCACTCTGATGAAAAAGATTGTCCTCAACACAAGCAGAGTCAATGTTCTTACTGTGGAAGTTTTACTGAAAGGGAAGGCAAAATACCCCAACTGTCTATCAGTTTAGATGGCACTGGTTTCTTTATATACCATATAATGACAGCCAGTGAGCCTTGCATTGACAGCCATTACCTCTGCACATCAGAACCAGTCAACTGTCTTCCCATCTACACTCGGTGTAATGGATTTTCTGACTGCACTGGTGGGGAAGATGAACAGGACTGTGAGGGTGTGGCATGCTCTGGCTTGTACCAGTGTCGAGTTTCCAGAGTGTGTTTACACGGAGATCACCTGTGTGATGGCTGGGGTCAGTGTCCACAGCGGGATGATGAGCTGATGTGTGACATGACCACCTGTCCTGAAGGTTGCCTATGTGAGGGTCACACTTTTTGGTGTGGTCATCCTTTTCTTGCTGAATTCTTTCCTCTACTGCGATACTTGGATGCCACAGGTTCGGGGATGTCACTGCAGGATTTATCAAAAAATATTTATCTCATCTATCTCAGTTTGTGGCATTGTTCTATTGCCAATCTTTCAGAGGTCAAGTTACCCGACTTGCAGAATATTGATGTTTCTAACAATAATATCAAATCTGTAAACATGACCACTTTCTTGACACTACAGAATCTGCAGAATATAAATCTAAGAAATAACCCCCTCACTCACATGGAAAGTGACAAACAGATACATTATGCCTTAACAAAAATGGATATGTCAGCAACCCATATTGAAACCCTGAGCACAGAACTGTCCATGTATTTACCTCATGTGGTTCTTATGAATGTTTCTGTCTCTCGCATTGAAAGTATTTGGATGAGGGGTTTTAAAGGTCTACCACAGCTGACTGAACTATACATAGAAGAAAATCCAGTTATCAGTTTTCCTGTGGATTTATTCAGAGATTCAAAAGATATTAGGAAGATTGTTGCATCAAACTATAGGTTTTGTTGCCAAAATGTACTTTCTAAACCATCAGACACGTTAAAATGCATTACACCTATGGGCTTATTTTCTCCATGTACAAAACTGATAGAAAGTGATGTGCTCAAGATGTTCTTTCTGCTGATATCTGTGTTTGCTACTTTTGGAAATGCAGTCTGCTTCATAGCTACACTTGCAGCCAGAAATATGTTTGAAAAAACATGTACAATATATTGTGCTCATTTACAGTTTGCTAATATATGTATGGGCATACATGTCAGCATTGTTGTGGTGGCAGATGACATATTGAAGAGATCGTATATTGACCATGAAAAGACATGGACCAGCAGCATTGCTTGCAAAATATCTGGTTTTCTTTCTTTTCTGTCCAGTGAAGTGTCAATTCTGGTCATCTGGTTCTCAGTGTTGAATCATGTTATTTTCTTTTGTTTCCTCGATATTGTGAGAACAGTTGACAAATCTTCCACAACAGTATTGTGTACACTGATGTGGTTTGTTGGAATTGTGTTGTCACTGATACCATTCTTCCCTGGACTCTCACACTGGGGCCTCTGTGGTCAGTCTGGTCTGTGTCGTCTGGCTTTATGGGATCACTACCTGTCTAATCCAAACTTCAAGTGGTTCTCTGTCACAGTCACCGTCAACTTCATGTTGTCTGTAATGATTGTGGCTGGTCAGTTTGTTGTCTACAGACGATTACCAAAGTACAGGATACTGGTGGAGCACACACAGAGATTGTATTGTTCCTCTGCACACCTTGTGGGGAAGGTGGCTGTCACAGACGCTGTTTGCTGGTTTTCCTTTGGAATGGCTATGATGATGACTTCACAAGGGCTTACTGCTTTCAACGCGTTCTATGATGCACTGGTCATCTTCGTGCTGCCGCTTAACTCTGCTCTCAACCCTCTTCTTGTTATCTGGAACATTGTGACTGAGCAGCGAATGCAAGTACAAGAAAGTAGATTAATTAAAGTGCTAAGGTTACGACTTACTCACCAGGCAATAAAATAATGATCAGATGATAAAACAAAAGATCAAACAAAAAATCTGAACTAAGGCTTACCATTTCTGGGAATATATTGATCAAAAAGCAGAAATCAGCATG